>JAOQMP010076822.1:0-19267 GCA_027563575.1 Erythroxylum pedicellare | reverse complement strand
ACCCTTAACCTTGGGCTACGTCCAGTCCTCAGAGTTTATCTGAGATTTCACTATACTCTTCAACTTTACAAGTATTCCTTCTAAACTTGCAGAGCCTCTTCAGGCCTCTCTCACAAAGTATTCTTTATTTGCTTTCCTCTCCAGGATCTAGCCTTGCTTTCTCTCTCTAGGAAAGATATTTTTGAGCTTCACATATCAGATATATTCGCTCTCTTTCTTTCACACTTTGAGTACAAAGTTTCTCTAAGTATTGTATAATCAGATTTTCTTTCTTATAAAAAAATTATTTAGTTTACGACTAAAACTAGTATTTATAACCTAAGTCTTCAACTGTCTTCTTAAGAAACTACTTCTTGAATCTTCTAGAAACCGTTGTTAGTTGAGTCTTGTAACTAACTTCAACTAACTAACTAATTGAAGTTCTAGAATAGTTTCCTTTTATATCGTCTGGTACTATACTTCTTCTAGTGTCGCTTTGTCTGGTATTGCGCTTCTTCTGGTTGATGTGTATCTTCTGGTGTCACGCTTCTTCTGATGATGACATGTATCTTCTGGTGTTACGCTTCTTCTGGTGATGATGTGTATCTTCTAGTGTTGACTACACATCTTCTGGTTTGACTTTCTATATCTTTTAGTGTTGACTACGCATCTTCTAGTTTGACTATGTATCACTTACATTTTTCTACGAACTTAACAACCTTATCAAAACAATTCACACCCTTATAAGATTATTATTATTTGATTGTCATCAAAATTAATAGAAGTGAAGTCTTCTTGACTTAACATCTATATCATAGTTTACTGATTTTGTTACAAGTTCATACATTCTAAAATATTTTTAAATATGTAACGAAATAAAAGGTAGATGTAGTAGCTATGGGAAATTTGAATAATAGAACTCCAAAACCTACCTTATAGCTAATTTAGAAGATGACTATGAATAACTATTAATGGAAATTGAATAGTGAAAGGGCAATCAAACCAATAGGGATACATAATATGGATGTAATAATCAAGTGGAGGCATTGATAAAGAAAATTGATAACAAGCATTATATTATAGATTATGTAAAGGAGGGTATAGTGCCTATGACTATTAAGTTGACAATCCCTTTTCTAAGCCAATTGAATTGGTTGACTATTTAAGCAATTTCTAATATCATCAAAATAATCTTTGTAATAAGTAATACAATCCAGGTTGAAAAAATCATCTAAACATTGTAAATAATTAAAGTGTAAGATCAAGTAACCCCTAGATTCCAAATAATACCAACAAATTAATAGAACATCAAATTAGCTAGGGGGTTAGCCATGGGAGATTAACTAATCTACTTTTGGGAGATTTGATAAATTAGAATCAAAGGTTAATCAAATGGTAACCTCAAACAAGAATTTAGATTTTCACATTGTGGAACTAGTTAGTTCCATTAACGTTAAGGGATAAGGATCCTTGTGACATTAATAAGTTGTAAGGAAGTTTAGAATCAAGTGACAACAATGATGATAAACAAGAAGTTTAATAAGAAGCAAATAATGGTAAAGAAAAAATCACTCAAGAAGAAGAGTCATCACCATTGAAACCATATATCCCTCTTGTTCCTTTTCATTAGAGGCTTAATTAAAACAAACTAGGAAAATAGTTTGAGAATTTTTGGGAAATATTTACGCAAATGCACGTTAACATCCCATTTCAAATGCTTTTACACAAATACCTACCTACACTAAGTTTCTTAAGGAAATCATGTCTAACAAAAGGAGACTTAACTAGTTTTAGACAATTTGTTTTATTGCGGAGTGTAACCATCATCCAAAATAATTTACCACCAAATTTTAGAGATCTAAGGGGTTTCTCTATTCCTTAAACTATCGGTAAAACTAAATTTTCTAAATTTTTGAATGACTTAAGTGCTAGTGCATCCTTAATTCCTTAGTCAATTGTTAAGAAAATTTAACTTCAAAAGTTGAAACTTTCTACTGTATCCCTATAACTAGCTAATCATTTTGTAAATAATCCTTTTGGTGTGCTAAAAGATGGGCTAATTAAGATTAAGAATTTTTATCCCTACCAATTTTATTATCTTGGGGATGGAAGAGGATATAGAAATTTCCATCATTCTATGACTTCCTTTCTTAGTCATTAAAATATCAATAATTATTGTGAATATGGTAGGTTTTCATGAATGTGAAAAATGAAGTAGATGAATTTAACCTAAATGATGCAAGTAAATATCCTATTTTTTTCTAACCATGTTTGTAGAATTGATTACCATGATATACTAATTAGAGAGCACTTTGAATATGAAATTGTAAGAGAACATCTAAAAACTTTTCTTGAAGATGTAAGTATAATCAATCATCATAAAAAAGAAGTATAATCTGTAGAATTTAAAACGTAAAATCTTTGAAGATGTAGGCAAAGGTAAAACACTTTTACCTCCTCAAATCTTGCAACCCTTTATTCCAATATTGAAAACATTACCCACACAGTTATATTATGCTTTTTAAGGGAGAATGAATTTTTGGCTATTATTATGAATTCTTTATTGTTTAATGTTAATCTTGGTAAATTGTTACATATTGAGATATGAAAAAAGGCTATGGGGTATACTATATCTACCTTTAGAGGCATCAACCCTTATTTTAAATACATATGATTTTGAAGGAAGAAAATTATTTAAAAAATAAAGGAAGCGTAAACCTTAATATGAAAGAAGTTATAAAGGTTGATTTTCTCAAGTGTTAGATGTAGAGATAATTTTATCTTATTTTTTATTGGTCATGTGTGATTCCAATGTATGTTATACCTAAAAAGTGTAGAAATTAGTGTAATGCTTAAGAAAACAATAAGTTAATGGAATGAATGTGCTCAAGAACACAAGAAGTTAATCTCCACTAGGAGTATATAGCCAGTTAGAGAGTTTGTATTGATTATGAGAAACTTAATGTCTCTACTCATAAAGATCACTTTCCTTTGCTTTAATCAATTGCTTGCAAAACTTGTAGGATATAAATAACAATGTTTCGTAGAGGGATATTCTTGTTAGAAATATATTGTCATTGCATTAAAAGGCTTAGAAAATACTACCTTCACACGTCCATATGTTACATTTTCATTTTAAGTATGCCTTTTAGTTTGTGCAATGATCTAACTATTTTACAATATTGCATTACGGCTATATTTTTTTATTTTGTTGAGAAAATTATGGAAGTATTTATGGATAATCTATATGTATATATATAAGACAGTACATTATACTGAGGAAACCAATTTAGTATTGAATTGGAAAAAAGTATCATTTTATGGTGTACGAAGGTATTATTCTTAGTTACAAGGTCTTTGTCTATGGTATTAAGATGGATAAAGACAAAATAAAGGTGATATAAAAGATTTCAACTCTTACTAATGAGAAAGGGATCATGATTTTTATAGGTCTTGCAGGGTTTTACAAGAGGTTCATTAAGGATTTCTCTAAAACCTTCCAACTTATTTGTAACTTATCAAACAAGAATATGGCATTCCACTTTGATGATGATGATTTAGATGAATTCAATATATTGAAAAGGTAATTAGTGTTAGCATTTATTATGTTATCACCGTATTGGAGTTTTCAATTTAAATTGACGCAAGATGCCAGTGACCTTATAATAAGAGTAGTTTTTATACAAAGAAAGGATAAAAAATTATTTGTTATTTATTAACTTAGTAGGATTCTAGATGTTATTTATTAACTTAGTAGGATTCTAGATGAAGCTGAATTGAATTATGCAATTACTAAAAAAAAGGAGCTATTACATTTTCTTTTAAAAAGTTATAGGTCTCATCTTGTGGGTTTCAAGGAGAATATCTACATGGACTAAACGACCATCAAGTACTTATTGAGTGAAAAGGATACTAGGTCACATTTGATCTACTTGATACTATTACCACAAGAATTTGATCATAAGTTTGGTTCTGTTTTAACCATAAGTGCATGGTATAGTTGTAGCTAGCATTGGTGAGTCTGGTCAATCCCATAAGGACTAGTTATTAATTATCAAATTTTCAAAAACCTAATTATCTATATTATAAAATGTACAGAAATAAAAACAAAAATAACAACACCCAATAGGAATCCCTCTAATATACGGGATCTGAGAAGGTCTAATAGTATATATCCTTACCTTTAAATATCAGAGAGGTTATTTCCAAATGACCCACACGAGGAGAGCGAGAGAGAGAGAAACAAAGAAAAAGATGATGATGATGATGATGATAATCATAATCATAATCATAATCATAATAATAATAATAATCATAATAATAATAATAATAATCATAATCATAATGATGATGATGATGATGATGATGATGATGATGATGATCAGAGAGGAGAAGTGTCTAGAGGTCTTAATTTTAGTGGTCTGTTAAAGGATATTATAAAACTGATGGCGGATATGAATTTCAATGATTCATTTAGAGAACTAATTGACTCAATTTCCCATAGAGTTTATCAAAGTTTATATTTGTAAAGATTAATAGAAATTTATAAGTCTAGTCAAAAAGTGTTGGTGATTTTTTATTTGATGTTTAATGATGCGTACGTAGCATTAGTTATCTATAGCAATTGTTAAAATTTAAATATTATGTGTTTATTGAAATACATTGTTCTTTCATTCTTTGATTATTTAAATGTATATGTTATGCATTTTATACTTGAGATATTCATAAATTAATACATCTAAATATAATGATTAATTGTTGATAAACTATTATATGGATGATGATTTGAAACTTTGTCACCTTTTAATTCCATAGATAATTATGAAAATGATTAAAGCTTCTACTTAGAAGATTGTATAAAATTAACTAAAATTGATAACAATCATATATTAAATGCATCATTATAGAGATATTTTTTTGAGTAAAATGACTAATGTATCTAAAATTTTGTTGTAGAATTCACTAGAGACGAAAATTTTAATGGTGAAAATTTAGAATTTGGAAATATGAAAATCTATGATATATTGCAAGAGTAAAAGAGTCTAGTCTTATTACATAAAATCATGATAGCTTTTAAGGACACTGTGACTCAACATAGAAAAAATGTGAGGCATATGGCTCATGTAAAAGAAGAACTCTTTAGCTTTTACAACATATATGATGATGTTATGTTAAATATTAAGAGACGTGACCATGCCAAGGACATATGATCCGTAGTGGTAACATGTTGTAGTGGCACCCTAGTGACTATATAATGATCACTTACTATTATGTTTAACATATATGTATATACCATAATAAATAAGTAAATCATAAATGAGAATATAAGATAGGAGAATTCAATGTTGAGACATACTAAGGTAGTGTCAAACATAGTGAACCCATGAATATTAGCCATATCTTATCTTATATTAAGCTCGTATAAGTTGTTACACATTCTTACCTCAACATTAAAAGCATATGAAAATTTACTTAACCTATAATGTGCATATCAACATGTATAGGACAAGCATCAAAAAACATCTTAAGGCATATAAGCCATATACTAAGACATATATGGCTAATTTACGCTTATAAAGAGCTAAAAACTAAGAAGAGGAAGTATTGTGATGAGTCTAAGTGAAAAGTGAGAATAAAATCCTTCCACATTTCTTAAGTTTCTAATCATTACTCAGGCTAACTAAATTGGGAAAGGAAAATAACCTCCCTTAGAGAACCAATCTTGCCTATTTCATGTTTAACTAGCCTAACAAATCTTGCCTATTTCATATTTAGCTAGCCTTGTATGGCATTTTAACTTCCACAAAGGTGGAAATGATAATTTTCTTAGAATTATAGTAGTTATATTTTATATTGGATGGTTGTTCGATATTAGATGTTGTTTATCAAAAAATAAAATTATTAATTTTTGTTTAATAACATCATCCAGTTTTTATAATATCTATGTCAATTTATGGCATGCTAGACTTGGTCATATTGGATAAAATCAATTAAATCAACTGATCAAGCATATTTTGTTTAGAAGATGTACATAAAGTAGAATAATCTACTTGTGAACATTATCTAGCTAAAAAAATAGAGAAAAGCATTAAGTATGGGGCAAAGAGCTATTAAAATATTGCAAGTAAATTATTAAGATATATGTGGCTAAATGGATATGAAAGGAAGGTGTACAAGTACTTATTTCGTCACATTTGTCAATAACTATACTTAGTATAATTATATTTATTTTATTTCTCAAATTTTGTAACATTTTATTATTTAAAGAAATTTATGACTTTAGCTAAGAATCAATACAATATAGCCAATAAAGGCTTAAAAAATGATTAAGGAGAGTTCTTTGATCAATTCAAGAGGTCTTGTGAAGAAAATTGAATGGATAACTAATGAATATCATATGAATCCACCAATAAACTGTTGGTGCAGAGATGAGAAATATCTCTCTTTTTATGGTTAGGTCTATAATGGCACAAGCGCATTTACCTATCACCTATTAGGGTGATGTGTCATTGATGACCAAATATGTACTTGATAGGATGCCTATGAAATCGTATCCTAAAACAATATATGGATAGGTAAAAGACCTGATTAACAATATCTAATTTCTTGAGAATTTGTTTGTTACCTATATTCACGATCCCTCTTCTAAGTTTGGGAATTTAGGTTCTAAAGGGAAGAAAAGTATCTTTAAAAGATATTTTTGAACATTCTGAAGGGTATAGGTTCAAAGGTGAATAAGGCAATAAATAAGCAATTGAATTTAAGTTACAAGGTATCTCATTCTTAGAGAATGATTTTCTAAAGCAAGAAAAGATAATTCAAAACTTATCCCTATATGAGAGACTTAAATTAGAATAATCTTGTAAGACAATATCAATTGAATGATACTCATTTATGTAGGAGAAAATTAGGATATGATAAATTGGTTTCTAATAAATGACAATTGCAACCTAGTGAGAGCTTTTGATCACTATTTAATTCAAGTGGGAGCAAAGAGAGATTCGTTTCTTAAATTTTTTATTAATACTTATAGTTTAAGCAAATTATTCCTCATACAATTTTCAAGTTGGAAGAAATAACCTTTGTAATAATTCCAAAAGAAAATGCCTAGTCAAGGAATAAGAAAAAGGCTTTATCTAATCTTGCTTAGGATGAATGAGTCATGACAATAGAAGAAGAATAAACTTTAATGTGTTCGATTTTAGTATAAGACTTGGATAAGCTTATGAAAAGGATGTGAATCCATCAAGAATTGTTTCTAAAATGTTAAGCAAAAGAACGATGGCAATATTGAAAGTTATAAAGTGTGTTTAGTTGCAAAACAATATGCATATTAGTTTATATTAGTTTGAGAAGAAATTGATTATGAGAAGAAATTCTCATTTGTGATGAAATTTATATTAGTTTGACTGATTCGAGCCTTAGTAGTAGGAATGGATCTTAACATATATCAAATGGATTTAAAGACTACTTTCTTAAATGAAGAACTAAATGAATGAATGTATATGGTATAACTAATAGGTTTCATTCAGAAGGACTAAAAGGATTACATGCTTAAATTGTCAAAGTCAATCTATAGTCTAATATAGTCTAAAAAAAAGTAGTATATTAAGTACTATCATGCTATATAATTTTAAAATAATTGGAAAAAAAACATGCTATATAATTTTAAAATAATTGGAAAAAAAACCATTGAGTATCTATTAAAAGATCTAATAGTAAATACATAATTTTATCATTTCACATGGATGATTGTTTTGGTAGCTAGTGATAATAAGTAGTTTGTCATGGGAACACACAAATTAGCTATCAAACATGTTCAAAATAAAAAATATGGCTAAAGCTGCATACACCTTTGTGGTTAAAATCGCTAAGTATTGTTTAAGCAGAGCTTTCCTATAGTTATAAGCTACATATATAACAGTGGAAAACTTAAACATTTTTTATGCAAGATAATATAGCCTTTTTATGACACCAATTACTAAAGGTGAGCATCTAAGTAATATGTAGTATCCATGGATGCCACAAAAAGAAAAACAGATAAAAATGATTTTTTATTTCGAATAAATTAGTAGTCTCCTGCACATTATATTGTGTATGAACAAGGACATTAAAAGACAATATTAGATAGCTCAAATATCAATATCAAATCAAACACATACATATTAAGAATAAATATATCAAGGACCTAGTATCGTAAAGAGAAATGAATGTATCTAGTGACTATTTATAACACTTGTTATCAATGATGATAGTTTGTTTATCATCAAATATTTGATGTAATATAAATTTAATTAAGAATTAATCAATATTTTATAGGATTAATTTTAAATGAAAATTCAGTTATAAAAATACGAGAATGATTAACTTTGAATTAATTTTTTTAAGAATAAATGTCAAATGAGTATTGAGCATTCAGTTCTTGATATAAGAAGTATATAAGATAGATATAAGATTCCTTCCCATATGGTTGATCACCTCTATTACTTTTTTAGAATGGAGATGAGACAAATTTTAAGCAATTTATCTAGGTGATATATAAGAGCTTAAGGTCTAAAAAACTAATGTTAATGTGAAGCATATTGAAGGGTGTAAAAGGTTATTAATAATGAAAAAACCTAAAGAATGATATATTTATGCAATATATCTTAATATTCCAAATATGACTTATGAAGGGTGGATTAAATAAATAAATAAGTGAACTCAAGTTAGGCGTTAGGTATGCCTAAATTATCATCTATATAGTATTGGAGGAAAGGCATAAGCTTTAATTAAAGAGAGTCAATACTATAACATTTGAATCGTACCATGTGTGAATTTTTAACCGATAAGGATAATAGAAGTCAAATTCTCAACTTATATTATGTGAGGATCCTTTGAGGCTGTGTGAGCTTTAAATTTAAAGTACCTTTACTCAAGTTCTAATTATAGAGAATTGAATTAGTGTTTGTTATCTTAGAATGTTACTAGAAAACATCAACGATTCAATATAAAGGGACATTTTAGAAAAGTGGGTTAATTTAATTCAAATGATTGATAAATGAGGAAGATCATTTCAATTCTAAGTTTATGTCAAGATGTACTAAAAAAGGTCCACCTTCTATCTAGAATGCAGTGTGAATAACAAATATTTATATAATGAGAATGAGACAATGATTGATGTAATAAATGATCTATGCTATAACATACTAAATCCACTTAAGGATTGACTCATTAGTCAAGAATTTATATATTCTTAACAGGTATATGATAACATGCTTTTGTAAGTTGGTCACACAGGATGTGATAACATGCTTTTGTAAGATAGGACACCCCATGCATGTGAATTTAATGGTTGGTAAAACAAAGGGAAAGTAGCATTTAGCATATGGAGAGCAAGTAATATGTGCATGTTTCATGAACAGATGACCAATACAATAGTGCATAAGCTAACAGCTAGAAGAGAAGCAAAACAACAGTGAAGCATAAATATGACGCACAACAAGAGGTAAGCAAAAACGACAAGACATGCAGTGCAAAATATGCATTACCAAGACGTCCAACATCTGCATTTCACACAAATGTTGTGCTTAAATGTAGACAACATATGCGTAAACACAGACATCATCTACGTTTCACGTAGACGTTTTCCATAAGTTTTAAGTAAGGCATGTACAGTAGATGGACTAGCATATTAATTTGTCAAATCGAATAGAACAGTACTGAGAGTAGTAGCGAATAGAGAGAGTAGGGAGGCGCAACAGAAGAGAGCTGAAGGTGGTCTTTAATTTGGAAAATTTTCATAGGCACTGAAGCATTTTCTTAGGATAGACCTATGGAGGGCTAGACATCCTGACACTAGTTCGAAGGTGACATCAATGCTGATGACCCGAGTTAAGTCTTTTTCTTTGTTTTAGTTGTCTCTTTCTATCATTTGGAACTGATTATGTTATATTGTGTTGATTGAATTGTAAAAACATGAATTTAATGCATTCATTTAATCATTTATTTACAAACCCATTGCTAGAATTTTGATATAATCTATAATTGTTAGGTTGAAATTTATGTGTAACGAATAATTATTTGTAATCATTAGGGATAACATAACCTAGGTTAAATGACACATCGTATGTGGTTATTGTCTTGATTAATCGATTTTCCTAATTCGTAATGCTACTACCTAATTAAATCTAGAGATCATATCCTACGTTATTCGGTGGTTAGGTTTAATTGACGATCATATCTTAATTAAACATTACTTAAAGGAAAACTCAGGTTGATTATTAACCCACGATTAATAGTTTCTAAGAGAGGTTGAAGAATGAAAAATCAATGAAATATGTTTAATTAGGTATTATAGTAGGTTTAATTTTTTTTTTGACTAGCGTTACAACGTGCTGTCAATTTTAAGGCTGTTGTCGGGAAATGCGATGTTTTAGTTTTAGTTTTTGTTTTTGTTTGTGATTTAATTGGTATTTTGTATATATTTATTTGTAATTGGTTTCTTTTTAGTTATTTTGTGATCCTTTCTTTATTTTATTCGTTTTTATGATTTATAAAAGAAATTCATAGATGGAAGTAATTTTTTTCTTTAACTAAGTAATTTTTTTCTTTAACTCTTACTCTTAATCCTATAACCAAAGTTGGACTGATCAACCTAACTTTGGTTATGGATGGGATAATCATCAAAATTACTTGTATGATAGTTTACAGGACTCATAGCAATTCCCACGAGGACCAGAAACTTTTTTTCATAACTTAGGTACATCTCTGGAAGAATTGATGAATGTTGTGATTGCTAACAATCTCAAATTTCAACAAACCCTACAACAACAGTTGCAATAGTTCCAGCAGGAAATGAGGCTTATAATGTCTAGAAACTAGAACTTGTTAAGCCAAATGGATGAAATGGCAACAAGGATCGAGTACCTAGAATCACAAACGAAAGAGGAGCGGTCATATCAACATGAGGTATACCCAATGGATATTAGTGCAGAAACCTTACAGAGTGATAAGGAGCTTGAGAATTTTGAGAGCAATACTCAAGGAATTGCATATGATGAAGAAGTTGAGTAGGAGATCGAACCAGAAAAAGACTTCATTTAGCTCGAAGGTAAGCATTGAGTTCATGATTATTTTTCAGACTAACTCTTCATCTTTACACAGCAGATTGGAGGAATTAAATAAGGAAGAAAAAGGTGAGGAGACATTTGAGATCTTTCCACAGTGTATGGACTCAGTCAAGATTGGAAGTCAGAGGATAGGGAAGATGTTGAATATGAGGGATCATCAACTGAGACCCTATCCTAAAGAATCTAAAGTGGAGGAGCCACATGTGACACTTGAAGATCACAATTTTGTCACTTGAGGAGGAAACATGGAGTTGAGCCAACGACCCTAAACAAAGGCGCTTCTTGGGAGGCAGACAACGGAAGTAAATTTCCTTTCTTTAAATTTCTGCATTACTTTTTTTTTCATACATGTGTGTTTTTGAATTTTTTTTCTTTCTTGTCTTTAAGTTTTCAATCAAAATGAGAGAAAGAATGAAACCAATGAAATAAACATTTTCTCATTTTCTTTTTCTTCTAGGACTACATAGTCATCATGATTAGAGAATGAGTTGACTAGAGAATTTGATAGCAACTTTAGCATATACTTTTACTCTTGTGATTGATCGATGTGCATTATCTTTAGAGGAGTAGTGACTAGTGGTAGACAAAGTCGGTGAGATTTTGAGCGTTATTAGATTGACACATTCATATTAGTTTCATTATCTTTTGATAATGTATGACCTTCATAACAAGTACATCCTAATTTTGCCTTGAATTTCTATTTGAGACCACATTTTTATGACATACATTAATATGGATATGATTAGGCATTCTTTGCTTTTCCAAACTATATTAGCCAAATAGCCTACCCATGTGGTTTTCCTTTTTGATAAGCCCTTTGAGCTTTATTTGTCTTTTCTTTGTGTATTAATCACATTTCATGCTTTAACCAAACCAAATTTCCTTCCTAGGCCTTAAAGCTAGTGGAACATTTGTTAATTGTTGAGTTTGTGGATATACAAAAGTATAAGTGTGGAGGTATGCATATGTGTGGGTTGGTTATAATGTTGGGATGTTATTTTATACCTTATCATTTCCCATGTTGATGTAGTTTATTTTAATTTTTATAAGAGAAAAGAAAAAAAGGGAAAGAAAGAAAGAAAAGAGAAAAGCAAAAGAAAAGAAAAGAAAAAAGAAAAAGAAAAGGAATGAAGAAAAGAGTTTGCATAAATGTATCAAGGAGGAAATACACATGTGGTTTATAAAGTTATTCATGATTAATGCATCGTCCTAAAGTTGTATTGAATGGTTTATTAGAGTGTGTTGAATATGAGGTAAATGTTGGCTTAAAAGGTTCACTCTTTGTGGCTTTAATGTATTATCATCAATTGTATGAGAGATTCCTTTGGATTGGTATATGCTTCATATGGTTTGTATATGAGAGCTGAATTGGATCATGAAATATAAGTGTTGCATTTGTCATAGCTAATAGTACCCAGTTTTGTATGAATGATAACTTGTGCACTTGGTGGTATAATTGAGTGTTATTTTTATTTCACTAACTTTGATGACTTTCATGCTACTTGACCCAAATACATCTTACCTTACCATTAACCACATTACAACCTTGAAAAGTCCTTTGATCTATAATTTGCATGTGAATATTAGTGGTGAAGAAATGAAATGATATGCAAAATTGTGGAAAGACATGATCATAAATGGTGATGAGTATAACTATGGATATATTTTAGTTAAACAAATTTTTTGAGTCTACCATTAGATTGCTTAGTTTTTGAAGATGATGAATGTTGATTGATCATAAGTAAAAGCTTAGAATGTTGACTTCTTGCTATGATTTTTTAATGTCATTCATCTTTGCTTATGATTATATATTCTTGGACAATATGGGAATTGAGTAAATGTTTTGGGTCTTTGAGCTTAATTTTAATGTTTTTCCCTAGGATGAAGAAAAGCTAAGTGTGGGGGAAATTGATAGGTGCTTAATTGATTATGCAATTATTCCATAATACTTAGCAAATGAAATTGCTTAAGATCTCAATTTAATTCATATATGATTTTAGGTACAAATTGGAAGCAAAGAAATTAAAGTAGGTTGAAAACACGATAATTGGAGTATTTCAGAAGGCTAATACTCACTTGTCTTCTTGGAATAAGAAGAAGACAAGAAAATGCTAAGAAAGGAGGTATATGTTGAAAATACAAACAAGATTAAGGCATAAGATGGGATAACCCCATACATGTGAATTTAATGGTTGGTAAAACCAAAGGAAAGTAGCATGCAGCATGTGGAAAGCAAGCAGCGTATGTGTGTTTCATGAACAGGTGACCAATACGGTAGTGCATAAGCCAGCAGTTGGAAGAGAAGTGAAACAACAACGAAGCATGAAGAAGACGTATAACAAAAAGCAAGCAAAAATGACAAGACGTGTAGCACAAAACACACGGCACCATGACGTCCAACGTGCTGTGTTTCACACAGATGATGTCTGCATTTCACGTAGACATTTTCCATAGGTTTTAATTGAGATATGTACTATATATGGATTAGCATATTAATTCATCAAATCAAATAGAATAGTACTGGTAGTAGTAGCGAATAAAGAGAGTAGGGAGGCACGACAGAAGAGGTGGTCTTCGACTAGGACAATTTTCATGGGGCTGAAGCATTTTCTTGGGATAGACCCATGGGGGGCTAGACATCCTGATGCTAGTTTGGAGGTGACATCAACATCGACGACCTAGGTCAAATGTTTTTCTTTGTTTTAGTTGTTTCTTTCTCTCATTAGGAATTTATTATGTTATCTTGTGTTGATTGAATTGGGCATTGTGAACAGATAATTTTAATGCATTCATTGAATCATTTATTTGCAAACCCATTGCTAGAATTTCAATATAATATGTAATTGTATGTTGAAATTCAAGTGTAGCGACTAATTATTCGTAGTTATTAGGATAATATAACCTAGGTTAAATGACTCATCGTATGTGGTTGTTACCTTGATTAATCAGTTTTCCTTATTCGTAATGCTACTACCTAATTAAATCTAAAGATCGTATCCTAGGTTATTCAGTAATTAGGTTTAATTAATGATTGTATCTTGATTAAAGACTATCTAAGGGAAAACTCGGTTTAATTATTAACCCATAATTAATAGTTGTTAGGAGAGGTTGAAGAACAACAAATCAATGAAATATGTTTAATTAGGGTGTAGGCCGAGATTAAACCAAAGAACCGGGTTCCTATCAAATTCTCCATTTTAATCATTTTTGCATGTTTTTTAATTTTTTTATTAGTCTATTTTCATTTTATTTTCTTGCTTAAAAAATCCAAACCCCCCATTAAACCTAAACACCTGTTACTTTTATTTCAAAAACTTTACACACACTCTCTATGGGATTGACTTAGACTCACTATGCTATAGTAGTAGGTCTAGTTATTTTATTTTTACTAGCGTTACGATACGCTGCCACTAAAGTTCTCCTTAAAACTTACAACAATTTTTTTAAAAGTTTCACATGTTCTATTTGATTATTGTGTCCCTCTATTTTCCTTTTATTGTTCTCTAATATTAAGATAGACTGCTCTAGATTCCCTCGTTGTGAGAGAACAATTCCTTTAGCACTTGTATTATTCACAACTTCATTTGCTTAAGTCTCCATATCTTCACCATGCCTCCTCTGAGTGGCTCTCCAGGGTATGTAAGCTTGATAGAGTCTTTAACTAGTTCCCTTTTTCTATTGAATCTCATTATTTGGACATATTCAAAAAGATAGCTCTATAGCTTTACTTCAACATATATATGGGCAAAACCAATTTTTTTAGGTCAGTGTGTTATCATCGATTGAGAATGGACGTCTAAGGACCATATAGCTCAGGCCCTCTAAGGACTAGTATTCCAACAGGATCTTGGGAAAATTCACCCAAATTGGTATAGTTTGTAGCTCAAATCTTTCTAAGGACAAACGAAGCTTCCACATTTTCAATAGTAAAGGTTTGTCCTGAGTATGACATGGTCCCAATTAGGGAATCTTTTGCACCATCTCCTTTGAGGCAAATCGATGCCACTTTTTATTTATTAGCTCCCATATGTAGCACCTCAGCTTTGGGTGACACTTAAGTTTCATCTACCGAAGGAGGTATTTAGTGCAATTTTCTAAAGGCATCTAGATCGTTAACAACCTTACTCTACATTAACTTTGCAGTTGTAGTTTCCACTTAAGCATTCTGCTTCTCCTTACTACGAGGATAGGAGGAACTCCTTTGTAGGGGAAAAGTTAGCTGAAGATAAGGGTAAATATTTTCCAGTCAAGGTAAGGGTAGGGATAGGGGTTATTATTAGATAAGGAAGGTTGTTCTAACTTTATCAGAGTAGACATTGCCAATAACGATAAACTATCAACTCCAAAGCTAGGCAGGAAAAGATGAGCAATAGGCGGATTACCAAATGGGGTATATGGATCAAAAAAGGTTTTTCAAATCCAGCAAAATAATGTAAAGAGAAGGGAAAGCCTGTCTCACATGTTTGTTGTTTGATAAAGGTATGATATTGTTTGTAAAAGGTGATATGTTAGCTTTTTTCTTATAAAACATCAACTACTAAAACTCTTGTATTTAAATTATGTTACTAGCAATTAATTGTATTTGTAATGATGCTTGTATCGTTCATATTGACTTGAAAAATATAGGTTTAATTGTAAAAAAAATCTAAACTTTACTCAATTTTGCAATAGTAGCCAAAACTTTAAAAAGTATAGCTAAAGTGCTCCAACTTTTAATTTGTTACAAAAATAGATCAATGTTAAGGTCTCTGTCAATGTTAAGGTATTAACGTTTTTACCATATGGCTACCACGTGTTCTATTTTTTATATTAATTATTTTATTATTTAATTATTTTAAAAATAACAAACCGAGAGACACCAATAGTTGCAACTTCACAAGAATCCAAACAACCACCCACCACTCTTACTCCAAAAAATCTTATTACTACACCAAGACCTTATTCCTGTGGAAACAAAAGATCATAATAGTTCATCATCCATAACCCAAAATCCTTAAAAATTGTTCCACCAAGAAAATCATCCAAACATAATAACCAAAAGTGATCTTTAAGGCCTCCAAAGCTTGTCTCCTCTATTTCTGCATGTTGTACCTATTGAGCTGCTCATCGAATTAAATCAAATTCTCCTCCTAACCAATTTGCTTCTCTTTTTAATGGCTGTAGTGATGCACAATTCTACTATTTACTCCTTCTAGAATTCAACTGTAATCATTTTTTTACAATTGACTCATCTTTTGATTAAATGATTCATTGTCAAGTTACATCTTAGATTTTGTTGTTGATAAGAAGGTTGGCATGTTTTGTATTGTATTTGATCTTAATCTCCTTCCAATCATAACCAAACCTCTTAATTTTGATCACAAAAGGAAAGATACCAAATATAGAAGAAACTTATAAGCCAAATGTCAACTCCAAAAGTTTATGCGAAGATAATGGAAAAATAAAGAGTGACCCTTAAAGATTAAAAAAAAAACACATTAGTTGTAAAGTTCTATGGACGAAAAAGTTTTCGAGAGGCTTGTTAGATAGCTTGGCGATTGTTAATACGTATATCCCAATTTCTAATGACCAATCTTCATACTAGATGGTGGTGCTTATTTTCAAGACTAGAGAAGAAAAATATGGGTACTTTAAGGTTATGATTTTATTTTTAAAGTTATTATATAATAAAATAATTATGTGAAAAATAAAACACGCGGTAAAAATTTTAATATGACGTAGCTTACCACGTTAGACACATTAACGTAGACTTTAATGTCGGGCTATTTTCTTAACAAATTAAAAGTTAAAACATTTTAGTGTTATTTTTTAAAGTTCTGGCTGGTAGTGAAAAAAGAGTAAAATTTGGGCTTGTTTTTACTATTAACCCTAAATAAAATGCCTATAAATGTCACATAAGTCTATCACCCTAAATTAAGAGAATTTAAGGATCTATATGGTATTTAAGTGTCATAAAATACAGTAGTTTATGACTACTAAAATATTAGAAAGTAAAAAGTTTAAGATTAAAAAATTAATCATCAATATATAATTCTTTCTAATCCTTTATTTTCATTCCTATACAATGGAGTTTTCTTAGAGATACGGTTATTTAGTCCAGATACCAAAAAATGCTCTCAACGCCAAAACATTATCAGTATTCTTTTGAACAAATGTGAAGGGCGTATTAATACAGTATTATTGAATAAATTAAAAATAATATTCAGTAGTCATACCTTATATTTAGCAATTCATATAACTTTTCGAAACATTCACAAAGAAATTTTGGATTCTCTTCATTATAATTTTAATATTTAAATATTATATTTTAAGGTAATTTGTATAACCAGTTTGATGCCCTTTCGCAGACAACCTATTCTTTATAATTTGATTCAAAGATAAAAGTTATGCCGTATTGACTTTTTAAAAAGTTTTTCTAAGACTGATTCATTAACAGACAGAGATAGATGTCACTCAAAGCTTTCATTGCCTGGTCAAAAGCGTATTTATTTCTTTGTTGGAAGTCAACTGTTACAGGTAACATAATTCGCGGAACATTGTCGGAGTAGCCAACACACGATCACAGCGTATCTGTGAAACACCCCTGAGCAGGCCATGTGTTTCGTCTTGACGTCTTTTCTAGGAGGCCCACTTGCCTTAAAATTTCATGAAAATTGTAAAAGCCTTAAATGTTTGAGGGTGTCTGCATAAAGCGATTTTATAAAATCTTATTGACCAACAAGTATGCTGCTTTGGCTTTTGAACCCTAATATTACTGGTGATCTAACCAAACTTGAATGTCCCAAATGAAGAAATTGCAAAAGTAATATGCTACATTTTGATTGAATAATATGGATTCTACTCGCACGTTATTTCAAACTTAAAAGAAGGCAGAATCAGGAAAAAAAAAATATTATTAATGTATATTCCGGCATTAGTAGTACTATTTTTTTCACCAATCATACTTTAGAAAACAAACGAAATTTGACAAAACCTTTTTGGGTTTGTGGATGCACATAGTCCTTAACACCTGTCTCCGCACACGAATACAAGATAAAAAACCGGTCCGTCAACGATTCTAATTTGCCTTCAACCGCACACCCGAATCTGATACGTATGTGATCTCATGGTCAAAAATCATTTGCTTGCCAGTCTTGACCATGCATTAATGATGATGCAGATGGGGGAGAAAAAGAAGCAGCCAAGTCGAAGTTGCTTATGTCTTACATTCTGAATGTAAATTCTGTGCTAATTGAACCCTTGTTAGGAGCTTATAATTTCGTAACGCCAGAGCTTCTTTAGCTGTCTTCAGTTTGCTCTACGCAGCTCCCAGGCCTATCCATTCCTGCAGTTCTGGTTTGAGTCGGTCGGTCGCCAAAGAAGCAGAAGTAACAAGTCTGGTTTCACACGGAAGGAAAACAACCCACACAAAAAGAAGCACTCTCAATCATGTCCCTCCCGAAACAGTAGAGTAAGTACTGATCAGTGTATCTGATTTAGACTCAATAAAGAGCATCAAGGATCGATTTCATTTTGTTGACTTGATACAGGAAGCTGGTTTTTGGAGGAAATTATGGACGATTTCATTAGTAGTTTAATAGATGAAATGCTTCTTCACATCATTTCTTTACTCCCTTTCCAATCCGCGATACAAACTATCTTCCTATCGAAAAGATGGAAACTTTTATGGCAAAGATCATTGGTTCAGCACGGCACAAAAGAGGATCTTGCAACTGCAATATGCAGTTTCCTGAACACTTTCAACGAGCATAATCCCTCAAAAAACACCCGCAAGTTTGAGTTCTACTTTGACAATGGAGGCGTCCTCTTAGCTTTTGTTGGACCTAACAGCAAGCTCCATCTTTGTTTTTCTTCTGAGAAGCAGGAATTTCCCATTCCTTTTGGTCTCCATTTAAATTTTGACCAACAAAATCTTCCCCATCAATTATCTCCATGCACCTTCTTTGTCAAAAGCCTTCATCTGGTATCTGTCAGCCATCTTACAAATGAGACTGTTTCTTCTATACTGTCGAATTTCCAATATCTTGAAACCCTGAAAATCACTTGCTGTTTTGGTTTACGAACCATAAATATCGGCTCTGAGAAAAAGCTTGTAAATTTTGTTGGGAATTTAGGACCTCCCTAACCCACACCCAAGGATATTTAATAGACAAAAATATCAGAAAATAACAACACAA
>JAOQMP010076812.1:0-19269 GCA_027563575.1 Erythroxylum pedicellare | reverse complement strand
GTCGATGAGCTGGGATTTTTGGACAAATTAGTTAGATTGTGTATATTTTCCTCTTTCATGTAGTACTTTTGTATTAGATTTTGATAATGTACATATAGAAAACGTTGAAAGACACAATGTAGACATTCAAGTTTTATAAAATGGAACGAGAAAAAAGTTGGCCTTAAAATATTGTGATTTTTTCTATTGATGCTTTATAAGTGAATATTGATATGATGCCACGTGAAGTGAATGTAATGATCGAACGTAGCTTCCCCTTATTGTAGGTTATGTATCGGAATGACATCCAGGTGTCCCGGTGTGTACCCTCAGTAAAGGAGTGCTACACTTTTGGCACCTTTGCATATCGAAGGATGCCTTTTGGTTTATGTAATGCCCCAAGAACTTTCCAACATTGTGTGATGGTTGTTTTCTGTGAGTTTTTAGAAAAATACATGGAAGTTTTTATGTATGATTTTACAGTGTATGGTGATTCTTTTGGTGATTGCCTATCTAGTCTTGTAAAAATTTTACAGAAGTGCATTGAAAAGAATTTAATTTTGAATTTTTGATAAATGTCACTTCATGGTCAACAAGGGTATAGTGCTAGGTCATTTGATTTCTTGCAAAGGGGTTGAAGTCGATAAAGCTAAGATTGAGGTTATATCTTCCTTGCCTTATCATGCTTGTGTTAGGGATATCAGATCATTTTTATGTTATATAGGATTTTATAGAAGATGTATAAAGTATTTTAGAAAAATTATATTACCTCTTTCTAAGCTTTCGCAAAAAGATGCAAAATTAGAGTTTAATGATTCTTGCAGAAATGCCTTTGATAAATTGAAACCGAAACTCATTTGTCCTCCTATTTTAGTTGCTCCTGATTGGAATCTACCTTTTGAGCTTTCATATGATGCCTCTAATTTCGCTGTAGGAGCTATGTTGGGTCAACGGGAGGAGAAACTAGCAACAGTTATCGCATATGCCTCGAAAACACTAGATCTAGCTTAAATCAACTATACAACAACTGAGAAAGAGCTTTTTACAGTAGCTTTTGTTTTGGAAAAATTTAGGCTATATTTGTTAGACTCCTATGTATCCATTTTTACTAATTATGCAACTGTTCGATATCTCCTCAGGAAACCACAATCGAAGCCTAGATTAATAAGGTGGGCATTACTTCTCAAAGAATTTGATATTGAGATATGTAGCGATCACTTGAGTAGGCTACTAGATGATACACAAGGAGTGGACTCTTCACAGCTAACTTGTGATTCTTTTCCTAATTCGGTTTTATGTGCTTTAGTTTTTAAATAACCCTAGTATGCATATATAGTTAATTATCTTATGACTGGACTAACTCCTCCTTTTATGTCTAAGCCACAGGCCTAAAAGTTAAAGAGTGAAGCTAGGCATTACACTTGGGATGCACCCCATCTATGGAGAATGTACAATGACTAGGTCATCAGAAAATGCGCGCCTAATGAGGAATTTGGGGCTATAATTTCAACTTGCCATTCAATGGTTTGTGGGGGGCATTTTAGTGAAAGGGGAACATCTAGAAAAATTCTAGATTCCAATTTTTATTGGCCTACCCTCTTTCGAGATTCAATTACCTTTTGTCGGTCATGAGGGTTAGGTAAATGGCATGAAATTCCTCAACGACCTTTATTGTTTTGAGAAATCTTTGATGTATAGGGGATTGATTTAATAGGTCCCTTTTCCCCATCTTTTGGCTTTATGAATATCCTTTTAGCAGTCGACTATGTATCAAAATGGATAGAGGCTATGCCAACTAGAAAAGATGATGCACAAGCAATTCTAAATTTCTTAAGTCTAACATTTTTTTGGGTTTGGGATCGCTAATGCTGTGGTTAGTGATATAGGGACACACTTTTGCAATAGAGTCATTGATAACCTATTTTCCAAATTTAGAGTCACTCATAAAGTTTCCACTGTAAACTACCCACAAACCAATGGTCAAGATGAAATATCGAATAGAGAAGTGAAGCACATCTTAAAGAAGATGGTTAAGCCATCAAAGAAGGATTGGAGCCTACGTCTAGAAGAAGCATTGTGGGACTATTAGATTGCCTACAAATCTCCAATAGGAATGTCCCAGTACCGTTTAATCTACGGCAAAGCTTGTCATTTGTCGGTGGAGTTGGAGTATAAAGAATATTGGGCGGCTAAGCGATGCAACATGGACTTAGAATCTTCTGGTATGGATTGAATGCCACAATTGCAAGAATTAGAGCCAAAAACTCGAAGTGTCCATATCTTGTTCTAAATGCACTCTTGAGAACATTAGCCTCAGCTATTTTCAATTGATAGTATCTCGATCTGAAGTCTAACTTTGTGAACACCTGAGCTCCCTGTAACTGATCTAATAAATCATCAATCCTCGACAATGGGTTCTTATTCTTCACTATGATTTGATTCAACTGCCGATAATCAATACACAATCTCAAAGTTCCATCCTTCTTCTTTACAAATAATACCGGAGCTCCCCAAGGTGTCACACTAGGCCTAATGAAACCCTTATCTAATAACTCTTGTAACTGGGTTTTCAATTCCTTCAGTTCTATAGGTGTCATCCTATATGGAGGTATTGATATAGGAGAAGTACTTGGAACAAGGTCTATAGTGAACTTTGTCTCCTTTTCTGGGGGTAAACCTGGTAGTTTCATTGGAAACACATCCGGGAAATCCCTAACAACTGGAATTTACTGAATGGTTTGTTCATTTCGAGTGTCAAGTAGGTGGGCCAGATAAGCCTCACATCCACCTCGGATCAATTTCAGCACACTCATAAATGAAATTAGTTGAGTTGGGATAGCCTGAATAACTCCTCGAAACACCACTTTCGACTAATTGGGAGATTCAAGAACTACTTAGTGTAACAATTCATTACAGCCTGATGAGCTGTAAGCTAATCCATGCTAAGAATTACATCTATTTCCTTTAACTGCAATACAATTAGATCAGCTTCTAACTCTACCTGGTCAATCCAAACTATACACCTTTTACAAGCCTCACTAACCACTGTTGTACTACCCACTGGAGTGCTCACCTCTAACCCACATTTCAGCATCTCTCTCTCATAATGCAATCTAGATGTTAGATGTCGTGTGATGAACGAGTATGTAGATCCTGGATCTACCAATGCATATGATTCAAATTGAAAAACATCCAAAAACTTACTACCACATTTGGGGAGTTCTGCACTTCCTGTCTGGTGATGATATAGACCCTAGCCTGAGATTACGACTAGTTACTCCACACCTCGGTCCTGAGACTGGGCCCTGTTGATTAAGTTCTGCCTTGGCCTCGGCCTCTCTATATAGACCTGTTAGCTCTACTCTGCTGAACCGTTGTCTTAGTCATTGTTCCTCCTCTAGCTCTAAACTGTGATCTTAACATCTCAGGACACTCTTTGATCAGATGTTCTAATGAGCCATAATGGAAATAAGCTCCAGTTTTCCACCAACAGTCACCACCATGCTTTTTAACATAGTGCTCACATTCAGGTAGCTGTTGAGATTGGTTGGAGGATATTTGTCCTTTACCTCTCCCACACCAAACAAATCCACCTCTTAATCGAGATCTAGATTGTCTCAATCTAGACTGGAATCGAGACGATCTGTTATGGCGCTTTCTGAAGCTTTTGCCAGAATAAGCCTGAGATTCATCCTGCCTCTTAACCTCCTGGTTGTGCTCTCCCTGACCATCCTTCAACAACTGTTCAATTTTGATTAAGGCCACTCGGATTTTTGTGAAATTGCCCAAATTAGAAATGTCCAGTCTCGTTCTGATCTCCATATTCATACCGTCCTCAAATTGTCTACATTTATCTTCCTCTATTGGAATTAATGCAGTTGCATACCCCATTAGCTCATTGAATTTTATCTCATACTCTGCCACTGTGAGCCTGCCTTGCTTCAAGTCTAAAAATTCTTTCATCTTACGATCCATATAAATCTTCGGCATATAGTTCTCTCGAAACACTCTCAGGAAATCTTCCCAAGTCAAATTACAAGGTCTGGTGGAATTGCTTGGAATAGTCTTCCACCACTGGTATGCGGGACCTTGCATTAGTGAGACCACATAATCAAATCTTTCATTTGCCTCACAATTCATTTGGTCGAACACTCTTCCAATTCTCTCTAACGACCCTTCTGCCTCAGCTGGGTCTGTACTTCCATAGAAGTCTACAGCCTCCTACTTTCTTAACTTATCATATCTTCTTTCTTGCCTTTTCGAAATTCTCGAAGGGATTTGGGAAAACTTAGGTACAAGAGACTCTAAATTGGCTCTTACAGACTCTATATCAGCTGACTCTCCAATATGATCTCCTATGAAAGGTGACCTATAACAAACAAAAGTGTGATTACTTTCTGAATTTCTCATTATTTATGATATCTCAACTCATATTTGTCCCTAAAGATCTCAAACCATGCTCTAATACAAAAAATGCAACATCCCACTACTATAAGGTATATACTCGAACATCCATGGACATTCAAGTACATATCTTATGATAATGGTATGTTGAAGTAAAACAAATCCAACTTACACTTGGCATCAACTAACTTATTTAAAAATCATCAAATTTTAAAGACCATTCATTGCATTCATTCATAAAAGCTTACATTGTTTTCCATTAAACAAATATTTACAAAACTTCATACAGGTTCTATCAAAAACTACAAAATAAAAGCTATAACTCTTTTCATATTAGCTGACAGACCTCTGAGCTATAACTTAATCCAAGAGGGTCCTTTAGTCCTGTCTAAAGAACTAGGCCTCTTGTCTCATACCTGAAAAGCCATGTTGTAATTTTTGTGAGTTTTGCGAACTCAATGAGTGAACCATCATCGATGAATTCAGCCAGGTCATATACATAAATCACATAATTCACAAATATTTATTTAGAACATGTATTTTCCAAATACTCATATTAACGTGGCATTTCATGTAATCATTGCAAATTAGAACATATTTATATCAATACATATGCATATGAGACTCCACAATCGTTATTATTGTTGTGCACAAGTGCCTTTCACATACAAAAACAAATACTGGCCCATTGGGCTCGGCAAGAAACATATATCACGGAGCATAGCTCTACGTGCAGAAATAGAAATTATGGAGTAAAGCTCTACATGTAAGTGCTTTCATTACTGGCAACTCTGGTCCTAACGTCTTTATCTGAACATGCATTTTATGAAATGCATCAAATACTAAATATGTCATACATGACGTACAATTAGAAACTCATAATCATTAGACCTAAGTTCGACATTCAACTTTCGTTGAGAATTCACATGTCATACAGAATTACACTTCAAATCGGAGCACTTTCAATACATATCTAACTATTAAACTCATCGAACTTCGAAATCACAACAAGTTAATAATATTGGAAGTTTAAACAAATCAAATCAAATCAATCCTAGGAAAATCATCTAGGTTGACTCACAGTATACTCCAATATGCTATTGCCTGGATGGTCCGACAATGTCTGACTGGCATCCAATGAGCTCCTCTAAATCATACAAAATACATTTACAAATATTACACTTTTGCACAAATGTATAAGTATTCCTCCATGCACATCTACTTATATAAAATATGCACAATGCATGTTCAATGAAAATTCTGGGGCATCTTATTGTGATCCTTATCATCAAATCATTCAGCTATCAAAGCTCTCATTAATATCATTTGTATTTATAATTTGGACTATAATAAAATAATGTGAAATCAATTAAATAATTTAATTGACCACTTCAGATTTTTCTAACAACATACTTATGAGTCAACTTTGCATAACTAATTTGATAAGGTCAATGGCAAAATTAGGCAATAATTCCTTCTAGAAAGTTGTTATACAATGTATTAAGTTTCTAATGACACCAAAATCATTTAATTTGGTTCAGTAACCTAAAATTTATACTCCAAATATTCTCAGACTATTCTCATTCTGAAACAACATAATATACTCAACTTCCATTAAAAAATTGAACATATTAGAGTCGAGTTGTAATATGATTTGTATGCCTCTGTCTCTAGTTCATGAAAAATAAAATATCATCTCATTTTGATGTCTATAGAAGAAATTATGGTCAAAAGAAATAGAGCTATTGAATTTGCAATTTCTCTTGGGTGCATAAACTATCAAAGATCACTGTATCATAATGTGAAAATTAAACATTGTCCAACCATTAAAACTCACAGGAATGAAGGAGAAAACTCACAGGTGTGAGTGAATCATGGGAGTGAGAGGGTGTCAGAGAGAAGAGTCATGGGTGTGACAGATAAGGACAAAAATGTTGGACTATTTGAGAACACCCTCAGTCAGACCCGTACGACGTTTTTCACTCTATCTCTCCCATATAATTTCATATGTTTAATATTTTTTGTGGAGATAAAGATCAATGTCTTATGAATATATTGGTTCAAAAATCAAGTCATTTGGAGGTCGTATGACAAAGTTATGGCCAAAAGAAACAAAGGTGTTCAGGGTGAGTCAACACTTCAAAGTCACCGTCATGCTTAAGCACGAGATTGACTTTTAACTCACCCATGCAATGTCACCACCATGCTTGTGCAGGAGGGTGACTTTTAACTCACCCATGTAATGTCATCAAGGATGACTTCCCTCTTGCTACAAGACACCATTTTCTGCACGTTTCAATGTCACCGTCGTGCTTATGCACGAGGGTAACTTCCCTCTCTTCTTCTTCTACACCAAATTTCTCTATACTAAACACAACCCTTTTTCCACCTTAAATCCTTCTAACTTATAGATCATGCATTCCTATACTCACCATAACTTGCAAATAATACAGAACAATCCCATACATTAAACATCATAAATTTGAACCTTCATTTCCACTGTCTCATTCTACTGTAAAGTTCCAACTCTTATACTATCAACAGACACACAATTTTTTATTTTCACTTCATTCAACTCCTACCACAATTCAAAATCACCCACAATAGATCAAATTTTAGGACTTCACGCTAACACCAAAAATAGAGCATATTCGAATAAACAATAATTCCAGCACTTTCATTTTTTTGAGTTACTCATTTACAGCAAAAACTTCATTTCAATATAAACTTGCATTTACACACAGTTTCCCTTAACACTACATCACTTAAGCTTTTTCCTAAAATCCAAACTTATTCAAATTCACCTCAATTAATACTTCATAAATTTTTCATGCATGAACAATACCTTACCAATTATGCAATCTTCTAAACCATAATAGAAATACATATTTCTTCATCAGCTTTACGTAAATTTTCATATTTCCCCAATCCAGAGCCATTCAATACAGTGTTAAACAATTCCTAATTCTCAAATTCATCATAAAAATTATTCAACACTACAACATTAATTCTCAAATACATACATTTTCTTACTTAATTCAGCTACAAAGACAACCAATAAGAATAATTCAATATTCGGTTTGGGACAAAAACACAAAGCAAAGAATACTTTAGGTGATCAAAAGCTACAGTAATTCTTTTCTCAGAACTAACTTCATGGGTTGCATGTATTACATCTGTTATATAACCCAACAACCACTTATCACCATAAATATAACCCATTTGTCATAATACAACGCAACCATTTGTCACATATATATGCTGCCATGTGTCACTCTATAATTGGCCTAATGATCAATGTTTTTCTAAAATTCACCATAATACCCAAAATAATCCAAAAATGCCAAATCACATTTTAATCATATTTAATAACTCAATTATACCCAAAAAATGTCAATGAATACATGTACAATCATATGAATGTGCAAAAATGTGCATGCCATATTTAGCTTATGCATGGCGTGCATTTTCCTAATTTCTCAATACTTTCTCATAAATTATTATTCTAGCCTTAACATGGGTAACGGGATGTTACATTTAGTGAATTAAATCGTGAAGAAGAAGCTTGAAGAAGAACAATAAGGCAAGAACATGCACAGTAACTTGGTATTTCAAAGTTAAAAGAATAGTAAACTTAGTAAGATTTGGCTTGGCAAGTGACACTTGAACAATGAGAACTTAGTTAGATTCTTAGAAATTGGACAAATGGACAAGTGACTTATTCAACTAGTTCTATCATCTCCAAATTTTTACTCCAATCGTCTCTAAATTTTCAATATCATTATCTCACAAATTCTAAAGTCATCTATAAAATTCCTTCATTATCGTTTATCCTTATTTCTATTTCCATTTATCACTTGACTTGCCATATGGCAATTTTCCTTGTTTAGTAATGCTCAACATTTTCGGAATTTCCTAAAGTTCACCAAAATTCTAAATCAACACTTTATACTCTCTAATTCGGTTTTCAACATATAACTAAACCATATTCTCAACAAAATCATATATCACATATGTAAATCAATTATACTCGAAAATGTCAATGAATGCATGTACATTTATTTTAATTTGCAAAATTTCAACAATCATGTGTATGTGTACGACATAATATGTATAAACATGAAATGCACTTTCTAATCTCTCAGTAACTCTTATATATACTATTCTAGTCTCAACATGGGTAACAGGATGTTATATAAATGCCTTAAACTATAGAAATAAATTAATCGCCTCCCTAAAAATGACGCCAAAAACTTGATCATGGTTTTTTTATGTATGTAAGTTTTAATTGATTACAAGTGGTTAACCTTAATAATCCACAAGCGCATGGATCATTCACGTAGCACTTAGGGTGTCAATTCTACAAGGAGGGATAATCTAATCCTAAAATCTAAGGCCAAAGTAAATTACAAAAATTCAAATGTAACGAAACTAAAACCAGAATGCAATTCAATCAAGCAAATCAATTCAAGAACCAATCATTAAAATATTAACAAATTAGCAATTGCAATGCACACTCAAGAATCAACCCAAGGAACTACTAATTGAGAGAAAGGGAATTTTACTAATCTTTAAGGCTAACTTAATCGATTACGAATTATTAGATGATTGGTTATAGATGATCCTAGGGTTGATTACTCTCTCTCGAGTTATAAATATTAATCGTAAGTTATAAATGCTAATCAGATTATGGAAGTTGCAATTTCTCAATTAAAATACTATCTAAAACCCTAATTAGATCTGAAGTTGTCAAATAAACTTTTAAAAACTATTACAAGATCTCTTTTTGCACAATTTACCGATTTGATTTAATTCTCATTTTATTAAGTTGCCTAACTCTTGTTAGCCCAATTTGATAAATTTTCACTCAATTCACCCTCTTAGTTTATCATCGAATTCTATACAATAATAAAATTGAAAATAACAAAAATATAAATTTGAATGGATGGTGGGAGGCAGTACGTAGAGAAACTCCTGATCTGGGAAGTGCGTCGAGTTTACTTTTTCACCACTTCTCTCTTCATTCTTCTCTTTCTTTACCTCTCGACAATTCTCTCTAAGGTTTCTCTAAAAAATGGATAATGCCAAAAAATCCTTCTTCTCTTTTGTCTTATTCTTTAAATACCTTTTGTGTTCTAAGCAGCCCTAGGGTTTCAAAAAGGTTTGAAATATCCATCAAAACTTGATGTTTTTGAGTGTCTGTGCAATTGACCTATGCAGGTCATGATTGTGGCCCTGCATGCCACAATCGTGGGCCAGATTTGAGCCTTTTGTCACTCCAGTGCTTCTGTCATGGTCGTGGATTATTGTGCCATGATTGTGGGTCGTTGTTGTGGCCCGAATGTCTCTGAAACTTCTCCATTGTTCGATGTTAACCCTGAAACACTAACAAACTCATTAAGGTACCTAAAAGACATAATAATTAAGCTTAAAGATTATACTAACCCATAAAACATAAATAATTAACAAACTAACACAATTTTAAACTAAATACATACTAAACAATTGAATTAACAATTAAATATATATCAAACTAGGCCCTTAAACATGATGTGATTCACACTTATCATCCCTACGGTCCCCCATACCTATCACCCCTCTTTAACATTCCTTTTATAGATTGTCTTTAGGTCTAAGGTTTTGTGCTTGAACATCTAAAGCCGCCATATGTTAAACCTACGAATAAAAATTAAAACATTTCATAGGGGTGACTTACATGTCATGAATGTGACATGTAAGTCACGGGTGTGACTTATATGTATATAAGTCACGGGTGTGACTTATATGTATATAAGTCACACCCGTGCATGTTAAATACCATGGAATTAAATGTCACAACTATGACATGTAACATGAAAGTCACGGGTGTGACTTATATGTCATGCCTGTGCATGTTAAATACCATGCACAGTTGTGACTTAAATGTCACAACTGTGACATGTTCAAGACAATTGCTAAGTGCTGGATTGATGAAAAACTATGGAACATGGCTAGTGAAACATGGCTGGATGAGAAGAAGATTAAGCATGCATAGTGATGAAGAGAACTGTGGAGTAAGTAGTTGGAAAAATGAGAGAATGAAAGCTAGTGTTTAATAAAATTAATGCGAATGATTAGACATATATATTAATGCATGTTGCTTGGGGTATGACCGTGTGTGCATGGTTGTGAGAATGGAATTAACGTGAAGTATGCATGGTGAGATGAGAGCATTGCAGTTGGAAAAATGAACATGTGTGTGTGCATGGAATGAACATATGTATATATGCATTTAAACTGTGTGTGTATATGGTATTAACGTGTGTGTCTTTATGGAATTAACTTGAATTAATATGTGTGACATGCAATTGATGTGTCACACCCATTTTCATACAAAATTCTTTTGATTTCCATGCAACATTCACAAGATAATCCAATTACCATTCATGCAATATTCACACCATTTTCACTCAATTCATCTTGCAATAGGATTAAAATACAAGGATTTTATAACCAAAATCAAGATATGAAAGTAATTAAGAGCAACATTAGACACAACAAAATACAACAATCAATCATAATACCTAATCACAATAATAACTAGACTAACATTAAATCCAGATCAAATCCCAAAAGAAAGTTAAACAGAGTAGAGGTAAAAGGTGTACACCTTGTTGAAATTGTTCAAATTAATTTAGTATAATAAAAGTATAAACATGGACATCAATTAATGTTATTTTCTATAGTATGATAATAGTTATCATAAAACATGATTGCATGAATTTTCTTACCTATACAATATATGATGGAGATCATATGTATTTCAATGCTTATGAGTATTTGATAGTGAATTTAGATTCATTATTATTATAATGTTCAAAGAATGATTAGAAATAGATTCTTAAGTGAAAGCTTTTAATCTAATTTTATACAAATAGTTTGTATATGTTGGATTAAAGGAGACTTAAGCTTAACATAAATGATAATAATACCAAGTTGGATAACCAATAAATCTTTTTAAAGCCATATTGGTTAAATCAACATAATGAGAATCATAAAGTTACATACAAAGATATGTGTATCTTTTTGATTATTAATTGTATGAAAGTTATGAAACTTTTCAAGAAGAATAACCAAATCATCCTTTGATGAAAGGATGATGATGGTTTTGAATTATTAAATTTATAAATGTGAAGTATTGGATGGAATAACAGTTCATAAAATGATAATATTTATATTTCATTAGATTACTAATGACTTTATTTGATATAATCATAAGTACTAAAAATGTTAATTTAAAATTTTGAAAAGTTCAAATTGTTTAAATCTAAGTAGAAATTAAGCATTGAGATTGCTAAAAGAACTTTGATGAGATTTATATAGTGTGTTTTAAAATTTCGATTATCTATAGAAAATGAGATTCGTCACAATAGAATTTCATAAGAATATGAATTTATGTAAGGAGTAAAATACAGTAAAATACAATATGTGATATTGTATAATACAATATTTATTTCTTCTACAACTATTCCTAGTACAATGACTTACCTTCAATAGTTCCAATTAAATCAATTAATAAGATTTCATTTAAAATATGAAATGATAGGTCTTTGAAAGAATTAAAGTAAATAATTTAAGGATGTGATGTTTGGTTGAAGCATACATTGTTGATTGGCTTTTTTGAGTTAGTCAATGTTGAATTAACCACCAGTGCATGGTGTAACTATAGCTAGTATTGACAAGTATGGGTTGATTTTAATTACCATTATCCTATTATCTAGTTACAAATTGGATTGCGATTTTAAATTTAAAGAAAGTAAGACTAAAGCAAGTAAAATAAATGGGCATCAAGATTGAATCAGAGAATTCAAGAAGCACTCAGTAAACTATCAATATCAGAAAATTAGTATCTAGATTTTGAATCCCCCTAATAATTTAATAGATTGATCATTTATTATAAAATTGTTTTATTGATTTATTGGACAGTGGAGATTCCTATAGTATGCTAATAATTGACCTTAAGTCTAATAACAACTAATCCTAAGGTTTTTAATCGAATTACTTAGGTTAAAGTTTATAGGATTGTTTTATCAATTTATGAATCCCTCTATTAGGTTTGACCCTAATCCGGAAGATTTATGTTATCTCATCTCTAGGGTTGTAATCAACTCCTTCCAATTACAGTAGACCTATTCATAATAGGATTTATCAATCTTTGTGTATGAAATTAGATTATGATCTAATATTTCAGATCTATTAGAATATATATTAAACACATAATCAAATCACAATAAATCAATCAAACCAATTGCATTAATAAAAGAATTAAAACATTGTTAAAGTAAAAACCTAGGTTTCATTTAGCCTAAACACTAACAAGATGCTTAGTTACATATGATAGAACATGAAATCAAACATAAACTAAAAAGAGAAACAAATTGAAAACAATGGGTTTCATAAATTTAAATCTCCCTAATTGTTTTCTATCGAATATTCTTGCAAGGTAGAGGTTTTATCTTATATTTGAATAAATCTTTTGATGATTTCTTCGTGTTTTCCACTTCTCTAAACCAAAATCGCCCCTTGAGAATGATCACCATGTCTAAAATCGCCTCCTAATGTCTACTCCTCTGTTTTCACTCCTAACACGTTCTTTTATATTAAAATTTAGGGTTTTAGGAGATGCACGGGCTGATGTACAGTTATGCATCAAATCATGCATAACCAAAATCTCAAGAATTTACAAATTTGCATAGCCTAAGAGAAGTGTATGGGCTGATGCACGATTGTGCATCCCTTATATGCTTTGAATCTTCATTTTATGCTGTGTTTTCTTCCAAATTCTTTTCCTTTAAGTCCGTGAAGGAAATTATAATCTATAAACAGAGTTGGAGAAAATTCAGTGCCAAATATACAACAAAAGTATAAATGTCAAGGAAAAATACATCAAATGTGATGTATAATTAAATAGAGTAAAGATATCTTAATCAAGTTAGACATGATTGTAAAGTTTGAGAAACTTTATGATTAAATATGAGATATTTAATAAATAAGGATCGATATGAGATATTGGATCTTATTTAGGCATAATTGATATTTAATTATAATTATTTGTAATTCTAATTAAAGTTTAATTGAAATTAAAATTTAATTACTATAATGTTCAAGACTTATTATAAATATTCTTAAGCTTTAATGGACCTAGCAATTCTGACTTAACCCTCTTTATAAGAGTTACATAGTTTTCTCAACCTATTCTATGGATACTATTAGAGGCCAGACACTTATGTAACTAAGGTGGTTGAGGTGGATTGATTTGAAAATGGTTTGAGGGATACAACAAGAATATGATCAAATTTCAAAATAAGGTACGAATTAAGATTGATGCTTTATTATGATTTAAATGTTAATCACTTTATAAAAACAATGTGATCTTGTTTTTTTAGAAATTAAAATGCAAAAAGTTTTATAATGATTCCATTACAATTGATATGAGATCTCATCCCACACAAAACAAAGTAAGAAAGAAATGTTTAGGGAGTTAAGCTTAAATCACACAAGATTGCTCCATGTTATTCTTTTAGAGGGGGCTTTAAATAATTTCATGCATATTTGTTTATGAAACATCTTAATCTATTTCTAATCTATAGAATCTTATCTACCTTATTTAGTCTTGGTTTGTAATTTGGGATATAACTTATAATTAAATTGAAAACATTTTATTCATAATGCCAAATCTCCCTCCTTTATAATTTCCTTGACCTTAGTAAACTATGGAATGAGAAGTTTTTGATTTTTTAATCCCTGAATGTTATATAGAGGACTAAGCTTGTTCCAATTGTCAAATGAAAACCATGTTCTCCTTCCATTTCCTATTTCAACTTTGATTTCCTAGATCAAGGTTTTTCTCATCCTTAACATTTAATTTAGGGACCAAGAATAAGATGCATTCTTGTTAATGCTTTAAATGAATTGATCTTTAATTATGTTAAAATGCATCCACTTTACTCATATTGAGTTAGAATCTTCAAAGAGTTTTCATTTTATCTTTGTCATAAGCACCTTTTTGGTGGTGCTTACTGATTTAATACTTAACCCTCCTTCATTCATAAGAGAGCAGACTTCTTTCTAATTTACTTTAACATTGCTTGTTTCCCTTACAATCCCAACCATAAGAAGATTCTCAACAACTTCTTGGTGGAATCTCATATGATGTCTATAATTAGCTCAGCTTCTTTAGTCTATACATTGTCCAAGGTAAGTGCATCTATCGTTTTATAGTATATGGCTTAGAGTATCAACTGTCAATCCCACAAAGACTATGAGTACTAGTAATAATTCTTTTCCTATTATCTAACTAACAATTAAGATGAATGTGATCAATTGGATTTAAAGTAAAATAAAATAAACAAAAAACATATCAACATAATTCAAGAAACCAAGGTAGTCAAAGAATGAAAAATAAACCAATAAAATGATGTTATTTAGACTCCAAATCCCCCTCAAGATTTGCCAATCATGATTTCGTTAACCAATTTATTCTAGCATCCATTGGACTGTTAAATTTTTAAAATATGTTAATATCTTTCTTAACACTATTAACATCTAATTTAAGATTAATTAATTGAAATCTCTTTCTTACTAAAACCCTAGAATTGCATAATTTGATTTATGAAATTCATTATTAGGTTTAACCCTATTTTAGAGCATTAAGGTTAACCTATCTTTAGCTTTGCATATAACCCCATTCAATTATGCTACATCTATCCATACATTGGATTTCTCAATCTTAATTGTATGAATAAGATATGAAACAATATGTTGACAATGTTAATTTAGGGATAACAAAGAACATATAATTGAATCTTAATAAAATTTAAGAATAAATTAAATTAAATCAAAATCTCTATAAGATCCATCACTGGGTTCATCTAATTCAAATAACAAAAAGTATTTAGTTCATTATAATAGAAAATAAAACATCAAAACTAAAGAAAAATTTGAAATCTTGTAAAACATGGTTGGAATTCTCGAAATCTCTGAAAACTTCACTTTAGATTGGTGGATTTGCACTCGAAAGGGGTTTCTTTGAACATTTTTTCTTCCCTTAACTATTTTAAAATTTTCTTTTTGTGTATTCTCTATGTCCTCCCTTATTCTTAGCTTAATCTTATATTTTCTAAATTTGAATTTGAAATATAGAGAGATACATGAGTATCAACATAGGCATGTTGATGATTATGTAACTCAAATTTAACGCATAATTTTGAAGCTAACACGTGCATAGACACCGGCATGCATTATCAACAATACCTTCTCACAATTCAATATGAGTGTGTTGCCAACTTACATAGATGTGTAGCATAAGAAATCCTCAACGCACCTCTAAACTCTCCAACACGGGGGAGCAGATCTCCTGTGCCAGTTGCCCTATGCCCTCTGTGCCACAAAAATGGATGGTTGGGATGGTTTGTGGCACTGAGGGCACAGGACAACTGGCACAAGAGACCTGAAGCCCCAACACGACCATATACACTATCCTACATTCCATAACTCACTTAAAATAGCTCCAAACTTGTTAGAATTCATTTATTTTTTCTCTAAATGAGTGAACTAGACCTAAAAAAAATAGAACTACTTAACTGTCAAAATCAATAAAAGTACTCTAATAAACAAGAAAAATGTAATAAATATGGGACTAAAAATATGACTAAATCGCCACTCTTCAAGCAAATAATAATTTCAATTCATCAATTCTTCTTAATATCCCCCTCCTCTTTATATCAACATATCTATTCACACTTTAAATTTCATACCTTAAGAATCAAATCAAAATACAATTGGAATTCAACAATTATAGAATAAAAATTTCACAGGCCAATGACACAAATGAAAATTTGATAACTTTTAGAAATCAAATGCAAAAAAATTTGTCACCCTCATAGTAAATATTCACTCAAAGAGCTTAGGGTGAATATTTTAAAAAACTCAAATCAATGCATAGATGGATTTTTAAGTATAAGCTTGCTAACATGTCATCTTTCCAACATTGTAAAATAAACTTGAGGCAAAAAATCAAAAGGCCTTTACTTAAAATTTTAATAAGGTTTAGGTGGGATAAGGTAAAGGATAGATTTTGGGTTAATCAATGTGAAGGAAATTGTATAACCATTACCATATAAGAATTCGATTCAACCAACTCAAATCTCCACATATAATGTAAATAAAGTGTAAAACATATAAGGTGTCTTTCTCTTTCTCCTTCTCATAATTTCAACTTCTTAAAACACATTTTTCTTCTTTTTCTCAATGAGAAGGAGAATATACAAGTTATTGATAAGTAACATATAAGAAGATATGTCATTAAGTACATAATCCCATACCTTTCCTCATTCTTCATACTTTTTAATCAAACCAAATACTTATACAATTAAAAAATACAACCCTTAAGGGTATAAAAAAATAAGGATAAAAGTGCTTATTATCTTATATAATAGGTAAAATAATCCAAAGAAAAGGTTAAGGCTCAAAATTGGTTACACCTAAGAGATAAAAATAGGATATAATAAGATTAAAGAAAAAGGATTAATAATGGTGTGCTCTAAGTGCTTATATCATCTTAGTGCCTCTAATTTAAAAATCATGGTCTCAAAATGTGTAATAAAAGCAAGTTTTAGAATCATCTATTATGTATGAAATTCATATAATAAAGGAAAATAAAGCATAATACAATGATAATAAATGCTTTTAGGCTCCAAACCTCAATATATATATATATATTCCATAGTGAATCTAAGCACTTTTGTCCAAATAAATGATAAAAAATTCATTTACATTGTAACATGTAAAAATCCATCAAATTATTTTTTTCCTTTCATATTCTAACTTAAATTTCTAGTAAATTGGCAATGTGAGGGTTTGGATCCTCGTCTTCCAGTCCATCAAATTACATGAACTATTGCAACATTTGTATAACATTCAGTTTAATCTCGAACTTATTGGCTATAATAGTTGTTTGAATGATATTAGACTTAATTATATTAAGTGATGGCCTTGTATATTTGGACATGGTTCTTTGTTGTTTCGTAATGGTTTCTGTTTTTATGTTCTAAAAACTATGCTTATGCTCTTCTTATCTTTTTCTAAGTCTTATTTAGATATTTTGAAGTGATGTCCTTTCAATTTAAGGATTTCCCTTAACCAATTTTGACGAATTGCTTCAGGTCACAAATAAATCCCACTCCTAAAAATCCATAGAAAAAGGAATATTAATAATCAAAAATAAAATATCAACGAAAGTAGAATAAATACAAAGAAAATTAATGGTCAAATTAATAACAATTAAGCTTTCCTAATATCTTATTTCTCGGTAATGATGCTAAAAACTTGGTTGAATTAATGTAATATATATAATTAACTCTTTTAATTTATAGACTGTTTAAGGCAATTGCACTTATCATTTTATATTATAAGGCTCAAAGTTCCAAATGTCAATCTTACAGAGCATATGAGTATTGGTAATGACTCTTTTCCAATTTATCTAACATATAATTAAGGTGAATGTGATAAATCATATTTAAAATAAAAGAAAATAAGCTAAAAATAAATCAACACAATTAAAGAAATCGAGGTAGCTAAAGAATGAAAATCAACACATAAAATGATGGTAATTGGAATTTGAATCCTTCCTAAGATTTCTCATGTAATAATGATTTCACCAACCAATTTATTTTAAAATTCAATGGACTATAAAAATTCCCAAATTATGCTAATATTTTTCTTAAGATTATTAAGATATAATTCTAGGTTGATTAATTGAAATCTCTTTCTCATTAAAGCCCCTATAATTGTATTATTTAGATTAAGAATTCGCTATTAGGTTTGATCTTAATCTAAAGTACTTTTTATTGACCTATCTCTAAGTTTGAATGAAACTTCTTTCAATTATACTAGATACATTTATGAATTGGACTTATCAATCTCAATTAGATGAATCACATGTAAAGTAAAATGTTGGAAATATTAATTTAAGGATAATAAAAGAACATATAACTGAATCTCAATAAAATTAAAGAATAAATTAAAAAGTACCACAAGATTCATCCTAGGGTTCATCTAGCTTATGATAATTAAACATCAAAACTAAAGAAAAAGTGGGAAATCTTGGAAAACGCTGATGGAATCCTTGAAATCACCAAAAACTTCACTCATGATTGATGAAAATCCACTTTTTTTAATTTTTTCTTCTTCCATCAGGCACTTTAAGGATTTTTTTTAATGTGTGTATTCTCTATCTACTCCCTCTACACCTTAATCTTCTCTTTTTGAAAGTTTAAATCACTTAAAAATTCTATAACATGATTAATACATAAACCATAATAAAGTATGAATGATAATTTATACCTTATTGGTGAAGCTTTAACATTTTCTTCTCATTATACTCAAACTATTTTTGAAATTGGCTCATCACAATCAACATAAAAGCACAAATGTTTAACCTTTAATAGTATCTATAGAATATGTTAAGAGAACTCTATAACTATGTAAAGATAGTTCGGCAAGAATTACTACCTCCCTTGGAGCCTAAGCCTATTTATATAAAGCTTAGACTATTTAGTAATTTAATTGATTTTTTAAAATTTTAATTATAATTACAATTAATTCAAATTAAATATCAATTATGACTAAATAAGATCCAATATCTCATATTGGTCATTATTTAATTAAACATATCATATTTAATCCTAAAATTTCTCAAAATTTATAATCAAGTTGACATAATTAAAGCACCTTTTCTCTCTTTAACCCATTCTTTGTGTGCGTGACACATTATGTTGGACCCCGATCTTAGAAATATTAAATGAAATTAAATGGGTGTTTTTGAGTATATATGTGTTGTGGGTGTTT
>JAOQMP010076766.1:0-19287 GCA_027563575.1 Erythroxylum pedicellare | reverse complement strand
TATTTAAAATTGACTACTGCAATCTAGGTCAACAAAGTTTTTGGCGAGTTTCCAGGGACAGTGATATTAGGAACACTTTGGTTTTTTTAATCTAGTCATTACTTTTGTTTATTTGTTTTGTTTTATCTAACATGATTTTGTTTTGTTTATTTGTTTTTATTTTACTTTATTCAATCTATTTTTTATTATTTTGGTGATTTCCTTAATTTAGGCTAGACTCTAGGTCGGTTTATAACCTAAAGTAATACTGAGAATTTATTTGATGTAGATTTGGAGATAGAAATAACTGTGTGTACGAATCATTGTAGGACAAACCTTATGGAGTTTAAACTAGATCGTAAAATAGAGGACTTGCACAGTCACACAAATACCGAGGAATCATATGACATGGCAGAATAACCATGAAAGATGTTTGATTATGCTAGGCCAGGCTTAAATGGCATAGTATCTAATATTATAAGACCAACTATATAAGCATACAATTTTGAGATTAAGCCAAGCATAATCGAGTAGTGCAATAGTTAATTTAATTCGATGGACTCCAAGTTAAAGACCTAACACACACATCTCTAACTTCTTAGAGATCTACGATACATTTAAAATTAATGGAGAAAATGATGACATAATTAGATTGTGTCTATTTCCTTTTTCTTTGAGAGGAAAAGTAAAGTAGTGGCTTAACTTGATGCCACGTTTCTCACTAATCACCTGGGATCAAGTGACAAAAAAAAATTTACCGAAATATTTTCCTCCTACGGTAACTTCGAAGTTAAGGAATGACATCTTTTTGTACTCCCAAGCTGAAGTAGACACATTATACAATACATAAAAGAGGTTTAAAGAGATGCTTCATATCATAGAATGCCTTTATGGATGCAAATCCAAATATTTTATAACAGGATAAGTAAGAATATGAGGCAGTCAATTGACAGAGTGACTGAAGGGATGTTGAATAATAAGACACCTGAAGTGGCCCAAGATTTGATTAAGGAAATGGCCATAAATAACTACCAATGGTGCTTAATTAGAGCTCAAATTGGTAATGGACCATTTAGAGTATACGAAGTAGATGCGGTAACAAGATTGAGAAGTCAAGTTGACCCCCAAGTAAGAAGAAAAATAACATTATTATGGCTCCACAAGGAAGAGTGATGTAGTCTGAATTATATGGGTTCAATCACCCTGAACAAGATTGTAGATCGAATCAACCCGAGCATGTAGACTATTTAGGAAAAGCTCCAAGGAACTAAAATAAACCTTATAGTAACACAGGTAATCTGGGATGGAGGAACAACCCTAACTTTTCATAGAGAAATCAACGATATTAAAGGAATAGCCCTCCACCAAGATTTCAAGCACAAATATCACAACTAAGGAAATAGAATATGGATGAGATGATATTAGAATTTATTCGGAATTCTAAGGGAAAACATCATTAAAACGAAGCATCTATACAAACCTTGGTGATAAAGTTTGATCAACTAGCTAAATCTACAATAGACCTAAAAGGAGTTTTTCGAGCATAATTGAAACAAATCCGAGGGGAAGGATAATAGCAATCACCCAGTCTAGTGCGAAGAAGTTCTACAAGGAAGAAGATGAAGAGGTGACTATTGAGGGTCACTTTAAAGTGGTTAGCGAACCTACTTTGAAATTAGTCAAGGAATTTTAACCTTTTATTCGGAACCTTGAGCAAATAAAGAGAAAAGAAATTGAAGACGAGTTAGACTATGTCATTGGTTTGTTGAAGAAACTCATAGAAGAGTTTCCTTTTGATAATCTCTTTTTGCATAGACTAAAGAGTTCAGAATTATTGGAAGATATATAGAGAAATAGAGAGGAATTAAAGAAGTTGGAGAAGGAAGAGTGAAGCAAGGAGAGCTCCAACGAAGTGACAACACTACTACAAAAGCAAGCTAGCCTAAGGAATTTTTATTTTCCTTGTACTATTGGTAGTGTCAAATTTGACAAGGTATTTGCGGACTTAGGAGCGGACATTAATTTGATGCCCCACAATTTGAGTAAGAAATTGAAAAGAGTTGAATTAACACTAACTAGGATGTGTGTACAAATGGCTGACAAATCACTCTTGTAACACTGGACTCTCTGAGCCCTTTTGTATTGTTTTGTATTTGGAGATACTACTATATATTGATATATACATGGTTGTATATGAGTTGAAAGATGTATTTAAATCCTTTTGGGTATATATGTCAATGATTTATAATGTTCTATGATCTTACATGACATTAGAGTTTATCGGTATGCGAAATCTTGGAGATTTCTGATATATAAGCTTCTAAATGTGTAAAACTAAGTCCATTGGATGGATATCACCATGGTGTTTAAGTTAAATGTGTTCTAATGCCTTATAGGTGATGAGACATGATTTATAGACTTATTCGACACTTAGAAAGCTAAATTGGAAAGATTAATGAATATAAGGGCTTATTAGTCAATTGTTAAAAGTCAAAGGACTTTAACGTAATTTTTCAATTCTTAGAGGACCAATATGTAATTTTATAAAGTGAAGGGGCTTAATTATTATTCTCAAAATTCTGAGGACCAAAATAAAAATAAAATTTTCGGTGATTCCCAAATTTTGGGCTTAATTGCAATTTTAGGAATAGTTTGGAGGGTAAAATGGTAATTTCACATAACCTAAGGGCAAAAAGATAATTACACCATATTTTGGTCAAAGAAGAGTCAATATTCTAGACCATTCTCTTTGTAAGGTCGTCCGCCCCATTACTAAAGACTTAAAATATGTTGTTTTAATTAAAAGAAAGGAGAAGAAAGGAGAAGAGAGGAGGCGAAAACCAATTTTCGGCTATTACTAACCCTACCTGTCTGCTTTTATTCTCCAACCCAAAATCAAGGTGTTATAATCTAATTTGGGATCAAGGAACTCAAATCTATCATTAGATTTGAGAAATTCTCAAAGGATTTGAAGATATCATCAAAGAAAGGTTTAGGTAAATTTTGTCTCGTCTGTTTTTGCATTAGGATTTTGGATTTGGTGTTAAGATATGTTGTTCTTAATGCTTGAATATGCATGAAACATGGTTTATATGAATGAAATGTGTCATGTAGATGGTTCTTTAAGCCAAAACCAAAATGTCCCCTTTTGGTGAAAGTTTGTGAATTTTTTAATATCTTTCGAAATTGATGGTCTAAACAAATTCTGTGATGTTAATTGTACATGTATAATGCGAATTGATGATGAAAAATGAAGAAGAAGTATGTTGGATATGCTTGGTCGAAATGATGGAAGAAGGAATGGATTAATGTGAAGCGTTGTATAATTATGATGAATATGGCTTAAATGAAGGGAATTGGATTGAATGGAGTGGTGAAATGTGTTATTGATTGGAAGTATTTGTTAATAACAAGATTGGAGCATGAATTAATATGATAAAGCCTTGAAAATGTGACTTGAAAGTCATTTACATTAGGTGTTTGAAAAAATGTCTAAGTGAATTTGGCTTAGGACTTACGGATTCGTAATGATATACATTGAAAGTGTCTTTCATGTTTACTTAGAATAAACTTGAATTTTTGCTTAGATTGATGAATAATGGGCTAATGTGCTTGGATAAAAACGTGTTTAATTATGTTTTCAAATGAGTAAGTATTGGACTAAAGGCATTAAATGCCTTAGAAAATGCAAAAGAGAAGCTAATGTGAATAGTAAGGAAGTAACGATGTGAGAAGTTTAATGGTCGAATCTTATAGCTTAAAGACAGTGATATTGTGTTTTATACACTTATGTGATGATGTATAAATATGACATATACGTTTGAGTAGTAAATACATTGTACATTTTCTTATGTATAAAGGCTAGGGAGTTGTGAATCAAGGAGCTCGTACCGAGGATTATTTAAGTTAAAGGAGTGTACAACTTCTTTTGAGGTAAGTTTGGGAAACCATATCTCTCAAATAGGATTAGGACATCCTAAGACATTCAAGATGACTTGTATTTGAATTTTGAACCTATGTAATGCATAGTAGAATAAAATCCCAAATAAATGCTAGTATATTTGTGTATTTAATAAATGACATTGTTTTGAATAAATCTTCTCACTTAGAGTGCAACTGATATTTTGATTTCATAATTTGAGAAACGATATTGTTTTCAACAAACTTGCACTTAAAGCGCAGTGGACAATGTTTTATTTTCTGAAACTACATTTTTGAACAATTTTGCACTAGAAGTGCAAAAGATAACTTTTATTACATGAAATAATGTTTTGGAATTTACATATGCATAATTGAGTCATGTATGTTGTGTGTTTGTATTCTATTTTGGCTTAGAGTCATGGCAAGGTTCCATTTTACCGGTTGGACCGATAAGTAAAAGCATGGTGCCTTACTTGATTTTTTGCACTTAATATTTTTATATGATTGGTTAGGTAACGATTGGCCAGTCCTGTGCTAGGCATAACTTATAAGATAACCCTGGTACCCTTAATGCTGGAACATAAAAGTCAAGTCCTCATATCAATACCTTTCTATGGGACTTACGGGTGATTACACACCTAGGGTCTGAACACCGACGAGGTCATCACCTAGGGTCATGACGCTCTTGTTGACTGTAGTCTGGACTCACCACGGATGAAAGTTGAGCCAACACTAGAAATCGATAAGTGTGCACATTAGTTTGGTCGACTAGTGGTAACATATATGATTGTTTTGGCTTATTATGATATTTGTTTTCTGATGAGATTTGATTTATACATGTGATGTATTTCTGCTTATGTGTACTGGAACTAGAACCTATGTTCACCGGATGAGTGATTAATAGGTTAGGCCTATGTAGTTCCTAAGCAATACACGTTGATTCATAGGCTAGGCATATGTGTTTCTATGTGATGTATGTTCACCTCATAGGTTATTTATACCAACTTGGTGTGTATCGAGTTCTATTTGTGATATATGTTTTCCTACTCACTGAGTACATAGTCTACTCACCTCCTCCGCATTCCAACCATGCAAGTTAATTTAGTGAGCTTGAATCTTTGAGTGGATCATGTGGTTTTTTGATATTTTTGGGGTATTACCGCACGTAGCTAGTTTCTATTTTGTATTTTAGTTGCATAGTGGCTCATAAACTGTTTTACTATTTTTATTAGATTGGTTATGTTGATATGTTTTGACTTTATAAATTAACTTCTGACTATCTTGTAGTTTGTAAAAGACCTTATGTATGAACTTTTGGTACTGTTGTTGAGATTGCTTTTGAGTGAACTTAAAAGTCCAGAAGATGTGGTAAAATTTTAATGAGAATATAAAAGTGCGATTAAAATTGTTTGCAGGTGTTTGATTGATTTTTGAGATTTTTAAAATACAACTGTTGTGCTGCCTAAATTTTACAAAAAAAACGAGAGATATTCAGTTAGCCTTGCCTAGTTAAGTTAAGGATATCGTGAGTGTCCTTAGCCCTGGCATACGGCAGTTGTCATATATCTGATATGGTACCGGTTGTGACTATTAAATTAGTATCAGAGGCTGGTTTTTAAGTTTTTGAAAGTGTTATTTCCATTTTCAAAAGGTTCATGAGCCTTAGGAGTCAAATCTGGGTGTCAAAAGTCTTTGGTCGAGAAGTTGAGTCTCGGATCATTAAGTTATGTCCTTAACGGTCGGATGATTTCGACCTTGATCAGAGTACTTGTCGACATTCCTTGGGATGTTTGGGATATCAGAGAAGCTAGGCTTAGTCCGATCTATTTTATTAAACAATATCTTTTTCTGTGACTTTATGGTGATAGCATAGTTGGACAAAGAAGGGGAATTCATCGCAAGGTTGAACCTTTGTGACCCAAGCCAGAGGAACATAACGCTAAATCAGTTACAGAACCAATGGTTGCCAGCTCTTCGACTCATTGGTAGCCCTATACTACAACATCATTAGCGATAGCACAGTCGGATTTACCACCGGTGTCAAGGGAGGCTCTATAGTAGGTGATGACATGTTGGGCACAATACACTACATAGTAGTACCGTAGGGTTGGAGCACCGCAGATGCCACCACAAGTACTGACACCACAGCAACCAATAGTGGTACCTAGTCCTACACTAGGGCAACATCCAATGCTTAAAATCTCGGGGTATATCAAAGAGGCAAGGAATCTCGGGTGTGGTACCTTTGATGGGCGCGGTCATGTTACAAAGGCCAAAAGTTGGATGAGGTGGATTGTAGAGACATTTTATGATATGGGGCTGTCTGATGAGATGAAGCTGAAGGTAGTTATCCAATTACTAGAGGGTGACACTAGAGTCTAGTCGGAAAATTTCCAGGGACATTATCATAATCAGATGACGTGGAGGGATTTTACCGGTAAATTCAACGAGCAATACTATAACAGATTTGACCGAGATTAGAAGAAGGCTGCCTTCTTTACACTGACACAGGGGAATAGGTCGGTGCACGAGTTTGAGACATAGTTAAGAGAGCTCTCAACCTATGTCCTTGAGTATATGGAAGATGAAGAAAATCTGTGTGTTTGGTTTAAGACTAGACTACATTTGGTAATCCGAGAGAGGATGACAGTTACCACACTACCACATTTAAAGAGATGGTACAGTCAGCCAAGAGAGCCAAAAAGTTGGCAAAAGAGCACGCAAGACAGTGGGAGGAAAAGAAGCGAAAAAGGAAGGGAGGAGGTTCTTTCAGCCAGTAGCCTAAGAGGAGCCGAGATAGTTCAATTCCGGGTATTACTGGAGGCAGTGCATCACCAACTATCACTTTACAATCACCACTACTAGGAGGTCAAAGCACTACCCCTACTATTAGCTCTGCTTCTCGAGCTCGATCATATTGGTCTGAGTAGTGTAGAAACTGCAGAAAGGTACATTCAGGCAAGTGTACAAAGCTGAGAAAGTGTTTTCAGTGTGGAGAGACAGGGCATATGAGGAGAGATTTTCCATAGGTAGTTTGGACTTCAGCTCGAGGAGATAGCTCGATTCAGTTAATGAGACATAAAGGGGAGATTACTAAGGAAGGTACTCAATCTTCTGGATCCACACAGAGGACTGGTGTGGGCATTAGTACACCTCCAGCTGGTTAGCAACGTCCTGCTTCGTTAACTTAAGCACGAGTTTATGCAATGATTGATGAGGACATTTGAGCCAATCTGGACACAATTACATGTATTTTCCTGATCAACATTTCATTGTTGTTGTATTGTTATATTATGATGCATGTTCTATATAGTACTGGTAAGCTCTTAAACAGTTTGAGTGCTAACCCATAGTTTTATAAAGTGCTACGTGTGTTCTTAGTAGAGATGCTAAAGTTTTGATCAAAACTGGCGCGCAAGGGTTGATTGTTTTAAGAAATAAGTGGAATTTTATCCTTAGAATGGAGTCCTAATTAAATTTACTGGTGATCGACAGATATTCCTTAGTTGTTTGATATTAGTGATCAAGGCTAAGAGGTTGATTCATCAAGGATGCCAGGCATACCTCATGTATGTGATTGACACTTTGACACAGAGGGTCGAACTAGGAGATGTCCCTATTATGTGTGAGTTCCCCAATGTCATTCCGGAGGGATTACCTGAATTACCACTTGATCGGAAGTTTGATTTTACTATTGACTTGGTCCCAGTGATGACACCAATGTCTATACCACCGTATTGCATAACACCAGCAGAATTGAAAGAGTTGAAGATTCAATTACAAGAGTTATTGGACAAGGGCTTCATCAAACCAAGTCATTCACTGTAGGGCGCACCAGTATTGTTTGTCAAAAAGAAGGATGGGACCCTTTACTTATATGTTAATTATCTGTAGTTAAACAGGGTTACCATCAAGGAATAAATATCCACTCCCTAGGGTCGATGACTTGTTTCATCAATTAAAAGGAGCTACAGTATTCTCAAAGGTAGATATGAGGTCTGGGTACCATCAATTAAAGATTAATGAGAAAGATGTGCACAATACTACTTTCCAGATGAGGTATGGACACTATGAATTCTTAGTGATGCCGTTTGGATTAAGAAATGCTCCTGCAATATTTATGGACTTAATAAATAGGGTGTTCCATCCTTATTTAGATCAGTTTATTATAGTCTTCATTGATGATCTTTTGATTTATTCTAAGGATCAAAAGGAGTATGCTAGATATCTCCAGATTGTGCTGCAAATACTTTGTGAAAGACAGTTATATGTGAAGTTCTCAAAGTGTGAATTTTGGCTGAGGGAGATAGGATTCCTTAGGCATGTGGTATCATGGGAAAGCATTTTTGTAGATTCAAAGAAAGTGGAAGCTACACTTGAGAGGGAACAACCCAAAAATGTGACAAAAGTACACAACTTTATGGGTTTAGCTGGTTATTATCAGAGATTTGTTGACAGTTTCTCAATACTTGCAACCCCTTTGTCGAGGCTTACCCAAAAGGGGATAAAATTTCAATGGGGTGACAAATGCGAGGCGAGTTTTCAGGAGGTGAAGAGGCAATTAACTTATGCACCAATACTTGCTCTACCTACCTAGGGGGTTGGGTATGAGGTGTATAGTGACGCCAGTCATCAGGGACTTGGCTGTGTACTTATGTAGATGATTGAGCCCAAGTTAATTATATAAATTGGTGACATTTTCATGAATTTTACTATACTTTTTCACTCCTATTTCAAGATTTTATGCTTAAATTGACTCTTGAGTGTGTACCATTATTTTATGTGGTTTGAGAGTAAAAATTGTCATAAATTAGTATTAGATGCACTAATTACTAATTAATTTTCTAAGAACAATTGATACTGCAAACTACCATTGTTCATTATAGGAGACTCAAGGAGAAGGGACTTAAGAAGAAAAAGGTGTAGAGTCAAAGAAGGATGAACCGAAGTCAACAAGAGAATAGGCATAACAGGAAGTCGCTGCGACAAAATACGAAGGAATCTAGGCTGAATTTCTAGGAAAAGTTCACTGCAGCGAAGATTAATTCTTTGTCCGCAACGAAGGAACCAGCAACAGAGCAAAACCTTTCGGGAAAAGTTTGTCGCGGCAGAGATTAATTCTTTCGCTATAGCAAACCTTTGAAAACCCGGACCAATTTCAGAAAAATCAACCACTGTGCCACCTGACCCACCATCCTTTATTTAAAAACCTCCCAAATTAGGTTATAACCGATAGACACAGCAAGCTTCCACTTGATACACATACTCACGACTCTTCCTCTCCACTTGACCATCATCAATCACTTCTTTCCATTTTTCTATCACCACATTCATTATCTGCTGCTGCTGCCATCGATGCTCTTGGTGGGTTTCCGATTTTGAGTTCTCCCAAAGCAATGCTTGGCTAAGCACCATTTCCTCTTGAAGATGTAGCAATGGCTTGAGTTCAATGGGCTTCAAAGGGGAGTAGTTTATTCATGTTTAACTATATTGTTATGGACTCCTTAGTTAGGATTTATGCTTTGTAGTTGTATTTTCTTGACTATATTTTAATCAAGTGTTGAAAAATGTATTGTGTTATGGGATTTGTTAATGTAGAACTTGGAGCTTTAATATATGAAGTCTAATATATGTCCTTTTAGTGATTTTGTTAATTCTCTTTTATCTGCCTAGTTGTGTTTGATATTAAGTTGATGCTTGATCCCAGTTGACCACTTGCATTAACTTACCCATTACACACACTAGGATGCATTCAATAAGGTTTTAAGAAATGGAGTTCATTGATTAAAACCTTGGACTTAAAGGGTTCTTTAAGGTTTATCATTTGAAAACTTAGTGGTTATTACTCCCATAAAGATTTATTTTGAACTATGATAGCCAAAGCTCATTTTTCAAGAGGATTTTATCATATTTGATCATCGTTTGAGTTTTCAATTGCTTTTGCCCAAAAATCCAAAAATACCTTTTTGCATATTTTTCTGACAAGTAGCTCAATTCAGTTAGATTTCTAAAAGATCCAAAACCCCTTCCTAACCAATTTAGTTTGCATTTCATGATAATTAGGCTAGCTTAGTTCCATTGCACTAGGTTCCGATTAAGTGAGACGACTCGAGGTTGCACTCTATATAGCAATCCTTGGAATTAAGTTTTTGATTCGGCTTCCAAGGGATAAACCCAAAGACAAATCGTGGATCAGTTTGATTCCCACAATCGTGGGAAGGCTCTTTAGAATGGATCTATCTCTTAAATGGGAAGGATCTATCTCTTACGAAATGGGAAGGATCTCCAAAAACTTTCTTGAGCCTAAACCCACAATTATGGGAAATATAGGTATTCCCACGATCTTGGGATCCTTAGCTGAAAGATTTTTGAAACTCCCTCTTTCTTTCTTCTTTCTTCATCTTCTCAAATTCTTTCACTCTAAACATGACACCCACTCACCCTAACCTCACAAATCCTTCATCTCTCCCCCAAATCTTGCTATTTTCTCCACTTTTCCCATCATTATTCACTTCTTTAACATTTCGCTTCACATTAACCACTCAAGAATACAAGGATTTGGTGAGTTATTCTCTCTTTCACTCTCAATCACGTGCTCACCTATCTCTTGACTATTTTTGTAGATTTTTCTCCTTAAATGGCTCCAAAGAAGCTTGTAGTTCGGAAACCAATCGACTAACTGCGCCTCCAAGTCTCCGGAGAAGGTAAACCTGATATGACGGCCACTTTTTATGACCCATTCCCTATTGTTTGGAAGAAGAAGGTATGAGATTCTAGGACTTTAAAGATAAAGAGTTATTGCCTCCTCGGTACTTTGATTTTGAACTATTAGACACTCTAGGATTGAGGCATAACATTGAAAAATTGGCTAAAAATATTGCCGTTTAATTCATTGTGATGTACCAATGTACCTCGTGATGACTGTAGAATTTTTCACCACTGTGTGCTACAATCCTAAAAGGGACACATTCTGGTTTAGGATAGGTGGTCATGCATATAACCTTAGTTATACTATCATTCGTGCACTCTTTGACTTGTCTAACTCCAAAATTCTAGATGACCATGATGAATCTTATGTGGATGATTATTGGAAGAGCCTTATAGGTGAAAACACTTTTGATTCTAGGAAAACCATGATTAATTTTATGTGGATGATTATTGGAAGAGCCTTATGGGTGAAAACACTTTTGATTTTAGGAATGCACCCAACACTTTGATTCATAGCACTAAGCATTTACTTCTTTAAAAGTTTATGTGCTTAATTTTTTTTACAAAACTAAAAGCAATAAGTGTTCGGCTAAGGAAATTTTCTTTCTTTGGTGTATGGATCGTAAAATTAAAGTGAATACCCTCTACTGTATTTTTCGATCTATTGTGAGTTGCATTACTAAGAAAAGCTCATACTTTGTCATAGCTTACATTGTTACTGCTTTGTCTTCATTTTACAATCTTGATGTGGATAGTATGCGTATAGCTAGACATGATGTGTTTGATGTACCTTATTTGAGAAGTTCTAAAATTTTGGAGCTCCATTCAATAGAGTTCTGAAATCCTCATATGCACACTGTTGTTAAGAACAAGAAGGGCAAGGATGTAATCACTTCTCAACCATCCACCTCTCAGGTGCCCCCAGATCCTCAAGAAGAAGCAGTTGAAAAGGAACCAACCGTAGCCACAGATGTCGACAAGTTCCAACAAATCCTTAACCAAATGGCCGCAAATCATCAACAAATGACACTGCAAACTATCGAGCTTGGTAACCAGATGAGACAAGTGTATAAGGAGCGGTGGTACATCAAGAAGAAATTCCTCAAGTTCATCTAGATGAAGAATATTGAGGACCCTTCCCCTACGCCTTCGCCACCACATTCTTCATGAGCTTTCTTACCTTTTAATTTTATGTTATTTTATTTACTTTGTTAGTTATTTTAGTTGCTTGTTTGTTTGATGTTGTGTTTTATGTTTGGTTTCCTTTTGTGGTTGTCTTGTCACAATGAGGACAATTTGTTGTCCAAATGTGGGGAGGTGACATTTGCTTTGTCAATTGCATTGTTTTAGTTTGTTTTAGTCACTGTTTGCATTTTGTTAATTAGGATGCATGTTTCAGGCATATTAGGTTATTGTTTTATGTTGTTTTGTGTTAAGCAATGGAACCACACTTGAATCATTTTGATTTGTTTTGTCATGAGATTCTATCATGCTAGTTGGAATGAGATTGAATGCTTGCTTGAACTTGCATTAGGCTATTTGAGTAAAGAGTGAACTATGTTGAGTGATGAAAAGTATTTGGTCGTATAAGCTTACTCAGAATTTGACATTTAAGTAATGAGGTAGTGTAGAGATGCATAATGAATTTTCATTTGAGCCAATGTGAAGTTTGAGCCTATATGACTCCATCTATAATCATTTTATTTCTTTGATTGTGTGATGCTTCCTTAGGTTACTACCTTCAGAACTTGCTTTGAATCAGTTTGAGTCTACTGGATGCATGCTTAATAGAGATTATTAAGGTCCTTTTTATCTTAACCTTTGGCTTAAATGACCTGCCTTTTATTATCCGTTTCTACCCCTATTAAGCCTTAACCCTTTTGTTTCTGTAAAGCACCCCACATTTTAAAATCCGAAACCCCATTAGCCTACCCATTCACAAGCTTAGTAGAGTATTAAGTGATGCATTAGTTTGGGATTTTTACTACAATTTTTTTCCGAGATGAGTTTAGTGATACTTCTACTCTTGTATCACATTGCATTTAGTTGCTATTTTGTTCGTTGCTTCTTCATTTATATATAAAAAAGAAAAATTAAAAGGAAGAACGTTTTAGTAGCATTAATAAGGGCACAGTAGTAGTCTATTTACATTTGTGCATCTCAGAAATATCATTTGTTATCCCTTTATTCACTTATTACTTTACGAATGCTTGTGTTAAACCCTTTACCCCTTTTGACCCACCTTAACCCTTACCACATTACAACCCAAATTAAATCTTTTTGATCTATTTGTGCATGTAATCATTGTAGAGGAGAATTGGCGTATTAGCAAGCCTATGGAAGTGTAGTTTCCTATAGGAAGCTTGAGCAAAACACTAACCATCAAACACTTAAGAGAAATAGGTGAAACCGTGAGGAAGATTCATTTTATGTTTATACTTATCTTTCAATGATGGTGCCATAAGTTGAGTTTGCTTATATATACTAATGAAAAGTAGTTATGATATGTGTAGTATCTTGACATTTAAGTTGAACAAACTTTAAGGGATTGCATGCTTTGATCTTTGTGAAAATGAAGTGATAGAATTGATGGGTTGTGTTTGATTTTACGTGAGGAGAAGCAAAGATTTAAATGTGGGGAAGTTGATAATTATGCATTAGTGTGTGCTTTTCTAAGTATTTGGTATGTGTTTCTTGCATAATAGGTTATTATTGTTGTATTTTAGGACTTATTTTGTCTGTTTTTGTTTAGTTTGATCTTCATGGTTGTTTTCTTTTATGTTTGATGTTTGCTTAGGATAAGAATTGATCATTTTGGTGTAGGAATAGAGGGTGGCCACCTTTATGATTGAGCTAAAAACTAAAAGAGGAGAAGAGAAGTGGAGAAGCTATAGAAACCAACGATCGTGGGAAAGGACCTGTTTCCTATGACCATGGGAAATCTCGTCAGAACATTTCTACCATATTAACACACAATCGCGGGAAGTATAGGGATAATTCCTATGATCGTGGGAATTGAAGGCAAAAAGAACACGTGGGTTTCACTTTTTTTTAGGGTTTTATAACTTGTCTTCTGATATATAAGGGCACAAAACGCTAGGGTTGAAGGAGTGTCGTGAGAACTTGCCTCCTTGAGCTAAAAAACATATTTATAGCCTGGATAGAGGTAGAGAATTAATATTTTCATTCCAAATTGGGCAAAGAGCACACTAACTCTAGATTTTCCAAATTTAGGTAAAAAAGAGAAGGAGCTTGCTTCATTTCATTTTTCTCTTCTAGCATCTTTATTATGGATTATCTTGTTGTTGGGGATGTTAAAGAAATTATGAGTGGCTGAGTTATTTGTAGAGATTACTTTTAAACTACTTGTTGAACTCATATTTTGTTGATTTGAATGAATGATGCTTTTGATGAATGTTGGGCTTATACATTGTAATATATTGAGAAATTGAGTTAGGTAAATTATGTAAGGTTATACAATAAGAATCGGCACTCTATAGACCTACGTTCATCAAGTTAATTGATTAGTTAGAGAGAGATCTTGGCTAATTAGCTGATTACCCATAGGATAACTTCGTAATTAGTTAAATTGGTGGACTGATTTTGTAGCTTGAGAGATTGCTTAATCATTTCCATTTAATTTGGCTAGGGATGATTAATTACACCTTGATAGAGGGTAGTTAATACATGAGGACATCTTAGGTGATGCACAATTCAATTAACAAGGTAGAAGGGAGATAAGATAGGGAAAAAGTCATCTATAATTGTCAAATCTTCAATTCCATGTTTTTTCCAATTTTGCTTTACCATTTGTTCAATGTTAGTTGTTTGATTTAGTTTAATTTTTCAGTTTATATTCATTAAAATTGGTTCTTAAACAAAGAGCAACCTAAATTAAGTTGTGCCTAAGCATAATCCTTGTGGGATTGATATATGCTTTTTACTACAAGTTACGACCCGTATACTTGCAGTTTTGAACATAAAACTAGTAGTTTGTTTTGCAATCAACAATTCCATATGGAATGCCCTTATGAAGTATTAAAAAAAAGCAAAAAGGAAGAAAAACGTTCTTCATTTTGAAAGATAAGCGTGAGTGTCCAAAATAAAAAAAGAAAAGAGAGAAGTCAAAGGTGAACTTATGGCCAAGGAGAAAAGAAAAAGGTGGTAACTGATTTTCATGGGTTTTAAGTTGGATTTAAAGAGATCTTGACCAAGTAAAGATTGAAGGAAAAGTAGTAAGTTTTTGTATCTTTAATTTCTAGTTTTTTTGGATTTTGCATGTAATGGTTTTGGTGTAAGATCAATGGTGATTTTGATATGCAATGAAGTAGATAATAAGTCTGGACGTTTTAAGGGTTGAAATAAAGCAAGTAAACCAAAGAATCAAGCTTGAGATAATCTGCTATGGCTAGGTTTTTAGTGTGATATAATTTAAAAGTCATTTTTGGTTGAAGATGATAAGAGAGAGATAGCCACGTTTAGTGAAATTTTATCTTTGCTACTCGGTTCACTTGAACCAAACTTATTGTTTTTACCATAACTTGGCCTACAGACCCCAAATTAAGACATAGTACTGAAAATATCTAGAAGAGACCTAGACCTAATTTTGGCTAAATTATATTGGAATTTGAGATTGAAAATGGTGATCTAATGTTGCCCTTTTATTGGAGTAGCTTGTAACGTTTGGTGCATGTTTCTTGATTTAAAACTTCAAATGTCCGTCTTTTTTATGATATGGAAACTAGAGACATAGGGAAACAAATTTCTAGAAGACTTTAAAACCTAAAGTGAAAGTCTACTATGTAAAAATTTAGGAATAAGTGGAGGTATGAATTCTAGACCGGGCTTATAACTGTGACTCACTATGCATAATAGTGATATGGTGAATTAAATTGGGTGAGATAGTGTTTTGAAGAAATTGATAAGTTAGAAAGGGTAAGATATGGCATTTAAGTGACTTTAGAAGGAGGAAGAAGGAGAAGAAAGATATTAGAAACAAGAGAAAAGATAACCATTCATAAGTGTGGATGTCGTGGGTTGCAATTGTTTAGTAAGTATTAAGACATTTTTCATGACACTTGCCATGTAAAGAGCAATGCTACAGGCCTTCTTCTTCAACTACCAAATGTCACTCCATAACTAGTCCATTTATCTCATATTTCTCTAAGTCATTTGTCACCCAATTATACCACCATTTGTCACTCATTTATTCAAGTCAGTTGTCACTCTATTATGAATGTCATGTGTCACTATTTTATAGATGTAATCACCCTAAATTTTCATATATCAATTTTTCTCTCCATTTAATAGTTTTACTAGAATAGATGCACATATCACTTCATCAATCTCCCAATTGTAACAATTAATTCCATTTTACTAATTGTAATCAATCAATATTTGTAATCCATCCATTCTTTTCATTGGTAAACCAAAGTACAAGAAATTAAAATACACATTCATTTTTTCCATAACCTGGAATATGTCAATTGAGTGCATATACTATCTTTGCATTATTTTATAAATCATAATTCATATGTGGATGCTAATATGATGCATATGAAATCATTCATAAAATCATGTCATAAATGTACTAAATTCATGTAACATACCACTCTCATAGAGCATATGCCCTATATACCGAAGGATGTTCGAGACCATACTCTACGAGAATGGCACATTAAGACGGTTAAATCAACTCACTTAAGGCATCACATATGTTACAAGCATTTCCAAAGTCATTTTGTTGCATTTTTATTCACAAACATATAAAGTCTCAAATGTCATTACACTTTAAATTTCACATACACATTATGCAATAGTTGAGAGATACAATTCTTAATACACAATAATTACAGATATTTACAAGTACAACTAATTCTGACACTAACCCAAGTACAAATGTCGAAGCTACTTCAACTAGATTACCTAAGTCTCCTCTGAACCTGAAAATCAATGTTACAATTTTGATGAGTTTTGCAAACTCAATGAGTGAACCATCATTGATGTTTTCACTGAGGTCAAAAACATATAAGCAAATCATATCCCAATCCAACAAGTATTTCATAACATTCAATATTGATTGTCACATCACGTTTTGTGACACTCTATTAATTACATCCAGATAATCATATTTTCATAATCATATCAAATAAGCTAACATTTCATATCACAATAAATCCTCATTTACTCTTCAATTATATTTCAATCAATTCAGTAATCTTATCAATCAATCATATGATACATGTCAATTTATATATGCAAATGCATATGTGACTCACTTTCACTTTTAATTTGTTATGACCGAGCACCTATTTACTGTCTCGTATCCATTGTGGCTATCAGGCTCATTTCATATATTATCCCGTACCCATTGTGGATACCAAGCTCATTAATCGATGAGTCTTTGGCTCTTTGTGCACATTTCCTGAGCTTTAAGCCCTTTTACACATTAGTCACTCAGGTCATAACTCTTTTATCCGATCCTTCATATTTATGTGATGGAATGCATCATTTCATATAGTATGTTATCAATAAATGTCATTCAGTGTGCACAGTCATTTAGCATATTCATCTGATCTGAGTCTAGCATTCAACCTACAGTTGAGAACACCTTTTCCATATTCACATACATTTAGAAAGCACTTCCAATACAATCTCGAATATCAAACTCCTCAGACCAATAATGTCTGAAATTATCACAATCATATCAGTAACAATTTAATCATAATGATAAAACATCTAGGTTAACTCATAGTATGCTTCAAATAAGTTATTGCCTTGGTGACCCAACAATCTCTGGATGTTGACGATCTACTTGTGCTTCCTTAATCATGCAATACACACATATATTTCACACATTACTAAGTTGATCAATAATATGATTATTCAATCATACATATGTTTATATGTGTTATGTTCAATGCATGCTCAATTGACTATCCCCGGTATGTATCCTTATTCATAAGTCTTGATCATTCATTCTTCATGACTTGTATATATCTAGTTTATAATTAGGTTTATGCCTTAAGTAAGTTTGGTTACCCTCAATTCATCAATCATACATTCATCAATCCTTTATAGGTTCATTTCAAGCCCCAATCTTATCCTAATGCACCAAAGTAAAACAACTTACCCTTATTTGGTTTAACAATCACACAAAACACATTTTGTTCACTTTAAAACATTACCCACGATCATGGGAAGTAGCTTATGTAGCTCCCACGAACGTGGGATGAGTGAACTAAAGGTTCACCATCATTTTCCTTCATTTTTTTTCCAGCTTTTAACATCTTCATCATAGTCCATTACTTATACCTCAATTATACCTTAATTATATGTCAATTTTATATCCAATTCCAATTCCAATCATTCATTTGGTAGCTTACAATTGATTGTCTTTTATGCATCAAAATCAAAACAAAACTATCATTCATTATCATTCATATAGTCCTAATTGTTCCAAATTCAAGAACATTTTAATTGCATATTTCTTTAGCATAAGCTCACCTTCATTATACTTCAAAATCTCTATCCAATTTATCCATATAACACCCTATAACTTATGATTTTTGTACATCAAGAACAAGACATAAAAATATCCAAGTTTATCCTTCATATTCCAACACACTTCATCATCAAGATCACATACAATCCATCCCAATTCAACCTTCATAATCTTTCTATTATAACATGCTATAAAGATCAATACTTTACTTACTTGTTTAGGTCAAGTTCCCCCTCAATTCATCAAGTCTAACTTAACTCTCCATGCATGCAAGATCATCTCAATTTCAAGATAGGAATTAGACAAAATTCATATAAAGAATCAAAGCTATGAAGGAGAAGTGAGTTTCGGTGGTGAAAAGGAGGAAGAAAGAGAAGAAAGATGGTAAAAACAAGAGAAACGATAACCATCCATAAATATGGGTGTCATGGGTTGCAATTGTGTGGTAAGTATAAGACACTTGTCATGTAAATAGTCATGCTACATGCCTTCTTCTTCAACTACCAAATGTCATTCCATAACTAGTCCATTTGTCTCATATTTCCCTAAGCAATTTGTCACCCAATTATACCACCATTTGTCACTCATTTATTCAAGCCATTTGTCACTCTATTATGAATGACATGTGTCATTATTTTACATGTCAAGTCACCCTAAATTTCCATATATCAATTTGTCTTGCCATTTAACATTTTTCCTAGAATAGAAGCACATATCACTTCATCAATCTCCCAATTGTAACAATTAATTCCAATTTACTAATTGCTATCCTTCAATTCTTCTCATTGGTAAACCAAAGTACCAAACATTGGAAATACACATTCATTTTGTTTTATACCCCGAAATATATCAATTGAGTGCATATACTATCTTTGCATTATTTTCTAAATCATAATTCATATGTGGATGCTAATATGATGCATATGAAATCAATCATAAATCATGTCATAAATGTACTAAATTCATTCTATATGCCACTCATCCGACTCAATAGTCTAACACTTTGAATGCTTCAACAATCTAAGAGATGGGATATTACAAAAAGAAAACTAAACTTATAGTGGATTATCTAAATCAATATATTCTCAAAATAAAAATAACTTTCAAAAAAATGCTCCCTATTAAGATATTTACAAAGAAATTTATAAGTATGGATACTAAAGTCAATAGCAGTC
>JAOQMP010076758.1:0-19289 GCA_027563575.1 Erythroxylum pedicellare | reverse complement strand
TAAAGTATAGGTTCATCCCAGATATTACGAGAACATTGAAACACAAATCGCTTCTTTTGTTGATAAGAAAGATTAAAAGGAAGAATACTACCTGAGAGGTAGTTTGCAATATCTGCAAACCAAGGACGAAAAGGATTATCTACCATCATTAAAGCCTCATCGGGAAAGATCTCTTTGATTTCCTCTTCTTCTTTATGGTGCCCTCCTTCAAGTCTCAAGAGGTGGTCAGCTACAACATTTTCTACTCCCTTTTTTTCTTTAATCTCAATATCGAATTCTTAGAGCAAAAGTACCCACCGAATAAGCCTAGCCTTGGCATCATTCTTTGCAAAAAGATATCGCAGTACTGCATGATTTGTAAAAGCAATGATATGTGAGCCTAAAAGATAAGAATGAAATTTCTCACATATAAATACCACAGCAAGCAACTCCATTTCTGTGCTCTCGTCAAGGTCTTGCTTGTGTAATAGATGGCATACATCTTCTTTTCCTTCTGTTGACCAAAGACATTACCAATGACATAATCACTTGCATCACACATAATCTCAAAATGAAGAGACCAATCTGGTGACGTCAGAATGGGTGCTAATATAAGTTCCTTCTTCAACCTATTAAAAGCATCCAAACAAGCATCATCAAAAACAAAAGACACATCTTTAACTAATAAATGAGTTAAGGGTCTAGCGATAAGAGAAAAATCCTTGATGAATCATCTATAAAACCCTGCATGACCAAGAAAGGCTCGAATGCCCTTAATGTTGGTGGGAGGTGGTAACTTTTCAATTACTTCGGTCTTAGCTCGATCCACCTTAATCCCCTTGCATGAGATCTTATGGCCCAATACAATTCCCTCTTATACCATAAAGTAACACTTTCCTAGTTCAAGACTAGATGAGACTCCTCATATATTTGAAGTACTCTATCTAAATTAAACAAACAATGATCAAAAGAATCTCCAAAGACAGAGAAATCATCCATAAATACCTCCATGAAGTTATCATTCATGTCCACGAATATGGCCATAATGCACCTTTGGAATGTGGCAGGTGCATTGCATAAACCCAATGGCATCCTCTAATAAGCAAAAGTCCCGTAAGGACAAGTGAAAGTAGTCTTTTCTTAATCCTGTAGGTAGATAACCACTTAATTGTACCCAGAGTATCCATAAAGAAAACAGTAAAATGCATTTTTTCACCTTTTTCCTTTTTCATCACTATTATGCCTCCCTTCTTAGACACACACTGTACCGGACTCACCTACTCACTATCTACAATGGGATAAATAATCCCTGCATCCAATAGCTTTACTACCTCCTTCTTCACAACTTTTTGCATGATTGGATTTAACCTTCTCTATCACTTTCTCACAGTTTTACACCCTTCTTCTAGGTTAATCCTATGCATCACCACATTGGGGCTAATCCCCCTAATATCAGAAATTTACCACCCCATAGCTCTCATCCTCTTCCTAATGATCTCCACCACTTTCTCTTCTTGCTCAAAATCTAATTGGTTCGAGATAGTGATGGCTAGGGTATGGTTCTAACCTAAAAAGGTGTATCTCAAATGAGGAGGTAAGGGCTTAAGCTCTAAGGCAGGGGGCTTAACGAAATAAGGTGGTATAGGTATATCTACTCTCTCCAACTTCTCTAACTCAACTTCCTTACATAAATCCTCTTCTTTCACACTCTTATCCTTGTGTACTTCAGTAACTTCATTAACTTCCTCTTCAACCGCCTTCAAACATGCATCCACAACATCAATCTTTATATATACATTATCATTCATTGTTTTTGTCAAAGATTTAGACATATTAAACTCAACCTACTTATCACCAATCCTCAAAACAAGTTTTCCCTTTTGTACATCAACTAATGCTCTACCAATATTTATAAAAGGCCTACCCAAAATCAATGGACAATTTTTATTAGCTTCAAAATCCAATACCACAAAATCAATAGGAATAATAAATTTATCTACTTTTACTAACACGTCTTATACAACTCCATATGGCCTTTTGATGGATTGATTCGCAAGTTGAATCAACATGGATGTTGACTTGACCTGTCCTAGTCCTAATTTCTTGAAAATAGACAAAGGCATCAAGTTAATGCTTGCACCTAAATCAAACAAGCATTTAGAAAATTCAAAGTCTCCAACAACACATGGAATCATAAAACTCCCTAGATCTTGTAGTTTTAAATGCATCATGCTTGAGATAATTAAACTACAATTCTCTGTTAAAGTGAACGTTTGATTGTCCTCCCAAGTACGTTTGTGTGTTTCTATGTCCTTCAAAAACTTCGCATACTTAGGCATGCACTCCAAAGCTTCAACCAATGATAGGTTGATTTGAAGCCTTTTTAGTTTCTCCAGAAACTTGAAAAACTGAGTGTCCACCTGATGTTATCTCACCCTTTATGGATATGGAAGTTTGGGCTTGTATGGTGGTGGTGGCACATATACCTTTCCTCTTCTTTCTCTTCTTGAATCTCCTTATCTTTTCCCTTTTATTAGCAATCATTTTTCACACTTGGTTCCTCCATCTGTTTACCACTTTGAAGTGTGATAGCCTTCAATTGTTTCCTTGGGTTTGCCTCGATATTGCTTGGTAAGCTACTTGAACTTCTAAAAGACATAGCATTAGCAATTTGACCTACCTATACCTCTAAGTTGTGGATGGATGAGGCATGGTTCTTTGCTATCTAATCAAACTTTGCCTCCATCCTCTTTTGACTTTCCTCCTGGCTCAAAAATATTCTCTTTTGGTTTTCTTCTTGATTTGCTATTATGGACCCCAAAACATCCATCAACTTGTCTATTTTGTTCTTCAAAGATCCAAGTTAGTCTTACTAAAATCCTAGAGATCCTTGTGGTCTTGCTTGGCCACCTGCATTGTTAGTACTCTAAGAAACATTTAACTGGTTTTTCCACCCAAGATTATAAGTATTTAAGTACGAATTGTTATCTCGTTGTGGTTGGCCTAAGTAACTTACCTATTTAGTGCTACTAGCTCCCAAAGAAAGGCATTTTGCTGTACAATGATTGCCTTACCTACATAACTCACATTGTGATTGCATAGCTTGGCTATAGATGAAGATGCTCCTTGCATATTGCTCAACTACTTAGTGAGGCCTGTGATTTATGCCTACAAAGCTGTAAGGTAGTCAATTAGGATCATACCTTTTTTCTCCTTCTATCCCTATCTACTTCTCTCACTTAACCGCATACAACTGTTGCTCGCTAACTGTTCCAAAAGGTCATGTGCTACATTGATAGTTTTCCTCACTAAAGATCCTCTTGTAGCTACATCTATGATCCCTCTTGTGCTCTGAGTTACATTATTTTAGAATGTTTATATGAGGAATTCCTGTAGAAGGTTATGGTGGGGATAGTTTCTCTGTAGTTCTTTAAACCTCTCCTAAGCTTCATATAAAGACTCCCCATCACTTTGTTGAAAATTTGTGATTTCCTTAATGATCCTTGATGTCTTGGTCAATGGAAAGTATTTGGCAAGAAATGCCTATGCTAGCTATTCCCAAATAGTAATCTTCCCTGAGCTGAATGAATTGTACCATGCCTTCCCATGGTCTCTCAAAGTGAAAGAAAATAGTCACAACCTCATAGCATCGTCAGACATCCCATTAAATTGGAAAGTGTCACATATCTCTAAAAAATTGGCAAGATAGGCATTAGGATCTTCATTAAACAACCCATAGAACTTCACACTACTCTGAAAATTGTTAAGGAGTGTCGACTTGATCTTGAAATTGTTAGATTGAATCGTTAGCCTCACAACTCCTTGAGGACTGAATATTGGTCTTACAAAGTCCATTAATGTCCTTTCTGCCCCTCCTTATTCTCCTTCTTCCATTGTATTTCTTTGTATAATGTCTTCGTGCTTCGCCCTTCTCAACTGTCATTCGTGCCTTGTGATATATACTAACTCTTTGTCACAAAATTAAGTATTCCTCCGTGTGTTCCTTGTGTTCATAAACCTATAAAGACACAAGGAAAAGCATCAAAAACTCTTAAATGAAAGTAACCTAAACTAAATAAGATGCTAAACAATCAGTCCCTGGCAATGGCGTCAAAAACTTGTTGAATGCAAAACACACTACTAGTCTTACACTCAAAACCGCAAGTATACAGGTTATAGTTGAAAGCTGATGTTGATCCCACGAGGATTGTGCTTAGGCACTACTTAATTCAAGTTGTTTTTTGTTTAAGAAATTATTTCAATTGAATTTAAAAAGATAAGTAAAATAAAGAAAAACTAAAAATAACAAGGAACAATGCAACCCAAACCAAAATCTTAAACTAAAACTTGAAGAAAATCAAGATTAAACATTAGGACTTATCATTTTCCCTATTTGCTCCCCTCTGATTAATTGATTCAATTTATACTTGGCCCAAGATTTCCTAAAATTCTAGCTATCCTCTCTCAAGGTGTAACTAAATGTCACTAGTTAAATGAATTACGATTAACTTTTGGGTCTCTCGTTGTGCAAAGCCTTTCCTAAACATTCAACTATATGTGAAGCTATCCTATAGGTAATGTATTGATCTATTGAAATCTCTTCCTAATAAATCAATAACTTGTTATTTATAGGTCTATTAATTGTCAACTCTTATTGTACAATTAACACAAATTACTAAGCTCACTCACAATGGTGTCCACTCTCCATTCCTACACCAAAATGATCAATTCCTACCCTAAACCAATATCAAACACAAAAGAACACCATGAAGATTAAACTAAATAAAAACACACAAAACAAGTCCTAAAACACAATAATACTAACCTATCATGCAAGAAACATATACCAAATACTTAGAAAAACACATACTGGTGCACAATTATCACCTTATTAGAACATGTACACTTCGAGGAGGCAGAGCCACCCAAATTTCTATTGGTCCAATAATGTAAGGACTCACTTAAGACATCAAGACCAATTAAGATTTCAGCAAGATGAGTCTAGTTCATAGGATTCTAAATTAGACAAGATCCTAGATATGCTCACAAATATGGACAAGAGCTAGAAGAGACTAGAAGAGCAAATTGAGCAAGTAATGGAAAATCATGCCTCGTCTATTCACAACCTAGAGATTTGTGTGAGACAACTTTTTGTGAATTTTGTAAGAGAGGTGTGGAAGACTCTCTAAATAATATGGAAATACATCAAAGAGAGTAATATAAGGCTATTGCACCTAAGAATAGGGGAGAGTCAGAAGGATCCATTGAAAACCAAACTGAACCCTACCTTATTGAGAAGGATCCGTTGAAAACCAAACTGAACCCTACCTTATTGAAGACTAAGAGATGAAGAAAAGAATGCCAACCTCCCTATTATTCACCAATTCTTGATATACCATATGAGAACATTGAAAAATCTTGGGGAGATGTCGATGAACAGAACCTTATACTTCAAATTAATGATGACCAAGTGGCATTCAACATGAATGATGTATTAAAGAATCCGAAGGAGAGTTGCTCATTGAGGATAATTATTTTTTTTCAAATCTTCTAAACAAAAAAAGGATGAAGAGCAAATGACAATAGACATTAAGTTTGAAGAAGTTATGAAAGTCTCTATTCATGAAGTGGAAGACGCAGAGGAGACGAAGGTGATTAAGGAAGAAAACTCGCCTTCTTATAAGACAAACTGTTGGATTCGATGGAAGATTCAGGGAGTTTTTTAATTCCTTAATTTGTTGACTATTTGTTAGTGAAAAGGACATTACTGAAATTAATTGGTTTTCTCAACTTTATCAATATTGTCCTTCTTATCATTTTGCAATTTATAGCTTACTTACAAGCTACAAAACTGATGTTAAACAAAAAAAGGTAGAAGCAAGCAGCTCATCATTGATCCCGGATGAGTTTCTAATGAAAGAAGAACGTCGAGCTATCGACATTAAAAGAAGTACTACAGGGGAGGCAACTGATAGGTAATTTTCTAAATTTTAAATTAAAACCTCTTATCCTACAAGTATACAGATCAAAAATTACAGTATAGATAAGTATTGTCTCATAGGGATTGGTTAGCCATCGAAATGATCCAAATTTTGTTTTGTCCAGGAAACTCAAATAATTAGATTTGACAGATCCAGAATATAAAAATTAAGATTCATACATATACATGTTAGGGTTGTTAGAAAAGTAAGAACACAAATTTAGAAAATGGTGAATCAAAGTATCAATTTAACAACTTAGGATTGTCATTACCTAACCATGTATTCCCTTACTTTAGAAATGTTCATTATGTTTAGTCCAAATTTTCCTAATGTCCTAGTTCTTTCACTCTCATTACTTGAACCAAATAAGGCCTATTTAATGATGTAAATAAATTATGTAAGCTCTCACTTCCCATTTTTCACTTAACCATTAAAAGGATATGAGCATATTTTTAGACAACCACTTTTCCATTCAAGATCACTCTCCAAATGGCAAAGTAACTTGATATATGGAGTGTTCTTAGTGTAAGCTCACTCTCATGGAAGCTATTAACACATTTTTTTAACTCAATATCTCTATGTGAGCTAAGTATGGACAAATATATACCATAAACACCAAACATATCCATAACATTAAATAAAGTGCGGTATTGCATAGTTTAGGCAATAACAACCCTGATAACTACTTAAAAATCCATCAAAATCTCATTCAACATGTTCATAACATATCCATACATCCTTATCAATCAACAAAATACAACAAAGAAGCAAGAAAAGAGAAGAAGTAAGGCTTATATGTTGAAGAGCAAAGCTAGAATTCTATGGTGGCAGCTTTGTGTCTCCTTGAAATCCTTTGATTCCACCTTGAATTCTCTTGGTTTTTCTCTAAAGATCGTGTTCTTCTCTTTCCTTTGGATTTCTTGCACGACCTCCTCTTTTCTAGGGTTTACAATTGATTTTTATAACCCATTTAATGCTTAAAACGACGTAGGAAGGAGGAAGTTGCCAACTGGAATTTTCTAGAAAACTCTGTTTTCTATCTTGACTTCAATCTATGATATCTTATTGATTTCTTATCTAAATTAGGCCGTCATTCCACCAATTTTAATTTGAATTTCTCCTCTTTCCTTTGGATCAAAAATGAAAGAAATGCAATGAGAATTGTATCTTGTGAAAGCTTAACATTGGTGATGGGTCAGCCTAGGAAAATTCCATCTTTCCTTTGGGTCACATGACTTGCTTTCTCTTTGGTTCTTTTGTCCTTCCATTCCTCAAAACCACCTTCAAACCTATTTATTAACAAAAAAATTTAATCACTTAATCATGCCTAAAACACATGCAATTTATACCAACATAATGTAAGAAAAAGACGTGCAATAATGCCATGCAAAATTCATGCAAAACCTAATCTTAAAGACCTAATCCACACACATTCATGCATATTCACATACATTCATACATAATCATGCAATTATATGAAACTAAGACAAAAGATAAGCTAAACAAGTTAACAACAATCAATTTATCATGATTAACTAACAAATTATCCTAAGAAAAGTATGTACAAATGCCACCTATCAGTGACCCATAGATTGTTAATTCCATATTATTTCCTTTGATTTTTTTTAGATAGTTGGAACTCTATAATTAGGTTATTTCATTTCCAAATAAGGTCAGGAAGCCATAGGACTTCAACATGAGTTATATGATCGAGGAAGTAAGCAAAAAGAGAAGTGAAAGAGCTATAAAAGAGTTAGGAAGTGATATCGGGAATGTGGAGAAGGACAAAATAAGAGAAAATTCAGAAATTGGTGGAAACGTGGCCTACGGTAGGGTAAAATTGTACACGCAAATTTAAGTTAAATTTTTTGCCATTTTACCCCTCCTTCACCTTCATCTCTTACTTCATTTTTTCACTCAATTTCATTTTTACTTTATCTCTCTAAGTTAGAACCTCCAAACACAGTCACTTCTTTTTATCCAAATTCCAAACTTCCACTTTATTCCAACTTTTACCTACTTGCAATCCAGTATGTCGCCTATTAAGCATTCAGCAAAGTACGATCAATCATTAGGACAAAACCAAATCTTGGGAAGAGGGCAAAGGAACAAGACTGCAGACATCGGAGCACCCTTCCTAATTTACACAAAGGAGGAAGGTATTTATTTCCAATCCCTTAATGCTAAACAAATTGTAGTCTCGAAATATTTTGATTTTGATATGTAGGCTAAAACTGCAAGATAGGGTAGAGAACTTAACAGAAAGAATTCAATGGGTGAAATTCATACACTTCCAATATCCTGTCTACTAGGAACTCACTATAGAGTTCTTTACTTTCCTTTATTACGAACCTAGTGACCCTAAGGAAAAATGGTTTAGGTTACAGGGACAAAATTATAAGCTGAACATCGAAATCATGTGCGATATTTGTAGGTTCCCTGAGTCTTCCATTATCAATTAGCACGATGATTTTCATGCCTCTTGCTATTGGAATGAGCTCATTGGGTTAGAGTGATTTGATGCTAAAAATGCCCACAACATCATAAGAACCCATGAGCACTTATTATTGCATAGGTTCATGTTTCAAATGGTTTTTGATAAATTAGAAACCAATAAGTGCTCAACAAAAGAACTAATTCTGTTGTAGTGCATGGATCATAACATCCCAGTGTGCATTTCCACATATGGGCTGAACTTTATTGTTGCAACTCCATGCTAGAGGAGCAACAATTTGGGTATGGGGTACTTAGTTTTTGCCATCGCTGAGTATTATGGCCTGAACTATAGTGGTTTAACCGTCTACCTTCCATATTTTTTAAATCACCATCATTTGTGACGTGCTAAAATCTGTAAGTCCCATAATATGGAGCTTTGAGATATCAGCCAAAAGACTTATGTGAAGATCAGGGCTAGTCAGGTGAGTTCGAGCATAGCACCATCTCAGCAGGTAGAAGAGGACTCGACTAGTGAGGAGTTTGAAGAGGAAGAAGACATAGATGAACCAGGCAAGAAGAAAGTGCTCGATACAATCTCCGCAAACACCAAGATAATCATAAATACACTTGCGAAGAACTCTAGAAGGATGAAGGAGATGGCCCGAATACAATAACGTTAAAGATGGGATATACTTTGTATCCATCATTACTTTGAGGCTCAAGGTGTCCAATTGCCACCTCCAACACCATCCTTGCCTCCATCACTGTAAGGCTTTGTTTCTAACCCTTTTCTCTTTAAATTTAGTCTTTAGTTTATTTTATTTTACTTTAATTTATGTTTCTTTTTTCCATTCATGTTATGTGCCTCCTTCTCACATTAAGGACAATATGTTGTTCAAGTGTGGGGAGGCTTATGTGTTTTGCTTTGAGTGTGAATGTTGCATATTGTATGATAGTTTGTTAAGTTGCATTCTGTGAATTGTGTGAATGTGTTAATGGCTTAGATGGATTGAAATTGATTTAATTTTGAACATAGTCTATTAGGTTATAAAAGAGTCATTAGTTTGCGAAATTAGTGAATTGGGTTCATTGGCTAAATATGCAAGTTAATTAGGATTTAGTGTTAGTTTGTCACCCTCTAAATTGTCACATTCATTCATAACTTTAGGTCATTCGACTAAAGTAACTTTGCTAGTATTTTTTCATAAAAACGAGTAGATAAAGCAACAAGGTAAGCAATAAAAAAATGTTTGTTAATTTTAAATAAATAACTATTCCACTAGTCTTCGAGTTATAAATAAAGCTAGTAGCCAGTTGAGAACATGATGTAGCTGAATAACAGGATCGACAAACATCACAAATGTGTGTCTTCGCATCAAAAGACTATAATGATGGTTCAACCAAGTAACTTAATAAAAACATGACTTAGTCAAGTAACCGAATCGACATTCATCACCAATATTTGCCTCCGAGTAAAAGACTAGGTCTATGTCCACAAAAAATTAAATAAAAAATGTTTTCTAATAAAACCTACATAACTTTTTAATAGGTTGAATTTTTATAGGAGTAGTTACAGAGTTTGAATGACCAAAGAATTATTAATGTGTCTGTACAATTGAAAAGGGTGAGTAACTTGACATTTAGGTTTTGAGTAATATGTATGTTTTGTCTAGAGCGCCTAAATGCAGATTTTGCATGTTAATGATTTGAAATAACTTGAATGATTGTGTTTAAAGTTAAATTTATTTTGTGAAATTGAAATCATTGCCTCATATATTTGTGTATTTGTTTTTTGTTTACTTGAGGACAAGCAAACGTTTAAGTGTGGAGATGTTGATAAGTGTAAATTGCATCATGTTTTAGGGCTTAGTTTGATATGTGTTTAGTTATTAATTAAATCATTTAGTATGTGTTTACATTAGAATTATGTTAGTTTGGTACTTATTTGTGTTTTAAGTGTTTTATAGGTTAGTGCAAGTCATTGAGCTTAAATATTATGTTTTTAAGCTACCTTGATGTGTTTGTTAGTGTTTCAGGGTCAATATGGAAGAATAGAGAAGTTTTGGAGACCTTTGGGCTAAAACAATAGTCCACGTGGCACAATAGGCCACGATCATGATATAAGCACCAAAGTTGGCCCACGACCGTGTCCTACATGCCACGATCGTGACAGAAGGCTCAAATGTGGCCCATGACTATGGCTTGTGTCGGGCAGACACTCAAAAACTTCAAGTTTCAAGGATTTTTTAGACCTTTTAGACCCTGGAGAAACCCTAGGGTTGCTCAGAATACAAAGAATATTTAAAGAACAAGATAAAGAGGTAGAAAGAAGCTTTCACATCAGCCACCTTGAAGAAACCCTAGAGAGAATTCATCGAGAGATTGAGGAAGAGAAGAAGGAAGAGAATAGAGGAGAAGAAGCTAACTCGATGTACTTCCTGAATCAAGAGGTTTCCAGGCATCACTACCTCTCATCCTCCATTTTGATTGTATTTCCTATTTATTTTTAGTTTTATCATTGTATAAAATTAGATTGAATAGTTGATGATAGCATCTTGAATGATAAGGATGTTCTAAACTCACCTTCGGAGTTTTATCTTTGAATTAATGAAATATGATTATTGATATGGTTATTGGATTTGTTGTGGTTTAATTTTTGAGTGCATAATTCGATAACAAACTGAGAGGATGAACGAATGAAAAAGATTAAATTGGGTTAATTAGAGTTAGGTGATTCAATAGAACAAGAATTAAATCAAATCAGTAAATTATGCAAAGAGTGATCTTACATAGGTTTCCAATAGTTTATTAGAGAACTTCAGAACTAATTAGGATTTTGGATAGGTTGTTAATTAAGAGATTGTAACTTCTATAGTCTAATTAGGGTTTATGATTTAGGGTTAATGGTTATAACTTAAGAGAGAGTAATCAACCTTAGGATCGTCTAAAGCCAACAATCCAGTAATTCAAAATCAATTAGGTTAGTATTAAGGATAGGTAAAATTTCCTTTCTCTCAATTGGTAATTTCCTTAGGTTGATTCTTGGGTGTGCATTGCAACTACTGAATATTTAATATTTTCGTGTTCGATTCTTAATTTGATTTATTGAATTAAATTCTCGTTTTTAATTTCATACATTTTGAATTTCTGTGATTTATTTCTGGCCTTAGATTTTAGGATTAGATTATCCCTCCTCACGGGATCGACACCTCAGGTACTATGCTAACGAACCGTGTGCTTGCAAATTATTGAGGGTTATTAATTAAAATTTACACACATCAAACGCCCGACCAGTCTTAGTATTGTAACCTTTAAGAATCTCTTAATAAAGCAATATATTTGTGGCTATTGTTCTCCCTTAAATAAATGCATTTTAAGATGAATTAATGATGTTTCCCAAACTCCATTTTAGCCTACTTGCAAGAATATTTATGATGGTTTTATAAAGTATATTGCAGTAAGCAATTGGCCTAAAATGTTCAGGTCTGCAAGCATAGGGTTATTTAGGAACCAAGCTCACAAAGGTTTTATACCATTCTTTCAGTATAGTTCCTTTTATGAATTCACTACTTTTGTGACTTCCTAACCTAGTATATCCTAGTTCCTTTGGAAAAATCTCCTATTATAGCCATCTGGGTTTGGATCTTTGTCAAGATTTAGTAAAAATAATGCTTCTTTGATCTCTTTCCTTGACATTTCTTTGATCGTTTATGCCTTATTCTCTTCTGATATCTACCTTATTTTCCTCATTACATCATCTAGAATAATCTCTAATTCCTCTTCAAACCCATATGGCTTGTTGAAGTGCTAAAAAATGAGTCTTTTCTTGCTCGTTACGTTTTGTTGATCTTGTCCTAGATCATTTTCGAGGCATTGAATCTAGTTTTTATTCCTCTTTGCCCTAATTGAGTTGATGAAGTATTTTGTGCACCTTTCTCCTTCTTTCAACCAAATCATCCTTGATTTTTATCTCAGCAGTTTGTTTGTGTCTTTAGTGCCTTATTGTACTTACTGATTATCTCTTCTTTTTTTAGTAGTAAGTCTTTAGGTCTAGCTAGCACTCTCTTTTGACATCTTTGTAATTCCTCTAATGCTTGGGGGAAATTGTCTCCTGATAGTTACAATTTATACTATGTTTTAATAGGTGTTTTAGATTGTTTATAGGTCTTTATTAGATGATTGCTGCATATATGGCCTAGAATTGTGCTAATGTGAGTTTTTATTTATATTCTAAGTGTTTATGTGGTTTAAAGCAAGTTTTCATTCTTATTATATATTTCTTAAGGTTTTTGATGTGATTGTTAGTGTTGGAAATCAGATACGTGAAGAACAAGAGAGTAGGATGTGCATGTGTATGGACAATGTCACGATCATAACTCCCATGTCATGGTCATGAAAAAAGATAATTACTTGTGACTCCATTGTCACCATCGTGACAGAGGCTTGCCAATTGCAACTTTTTTCTATCTGTTTTTGGGTTTAAGGGCATGTTTGGAACTGATTGAAGGGTGAAAGCCATAGTTACACCCCTAAAATAGAGACTATTAAAGAACCTTATGAAGCCTATAAAACGAAGCAACCATCTTACAGAAGTGGCTCAAACAAGGAAGATAAAAAAGAACATCCAGAATTCCAGCTTTCCAGTTCATACCCAAACTAAGTTTTTCTTTCTTTTCTTTTGTTATTTTCATCAAACTTAATGTGTAAACTAAATTCTCAGATGTTTATTACATTCATGAAGTTCTAATTTCCAGATTAGGGTTTATTCTGAATTTATTTTGTGAATTTGATTATTATTGACTCGATACAAAATTCAAGTGTTACAATAATTGTGCATTTTATTATTTGACAATAAATCGAGAGAGTCAGATAAAAGCAATTTGATTAAATTACGCAACAAGAGTTGGTAGTTTAATAAGTCACACAATTATCAAATCAACCATCATTTGAAGAGAGATCTTATGTGAGAGCTTGATTATCCAATAGATAATGTTAGATTTTGTTGAAAATGTTATGAAAGTTTTATGAATCAAGAGGTTGCAAATTTTGGAATTTTCACATTCAATTAGGGTTAATTGATTAGGTCATGAGAGAGAGCATTCAATCATGTACGACTTCTAGGATCAACACATAATTGGTTCAATAATAGTTAAAGGAGTAGAATAATGAAAGAATAATTCCTAAGCATTCATCCTTGATCAACCTTACATTAAATTGATAGCTCATTTATTATTTGTTATTTGCTTGATTTTATTTAATTGCTTTAATTTTGATTATTATCTTCACTCATATCATATTTTATTACATTAGACAAAGTTAAGTTCCATTTGTTTTAGCTAGTTCCTAGTGTGATCAATACCTTTCAATATTACAAGTTACAATCTGTATACTTGCATGTATTGGGAGTTTTATTAGATATAAAATTTTCTCAACACCTCCTATCCAGGCATTATATTCTCCTTATTGAGATCTTTCAGTCTTTCTTTTACTTTCTTCAACTTTATGCTTAACCTATATCCTGTGGTTCCTACAATCTCTAAGTTCATTCCCTCCTTTAGAATGCTCCTGAACTTTAGGTTGTCCATTAAGTGGTTAAAGACACTAAAAGGTGTATTCCTTGTATTATTTAAAATGGTTAAATCCACTACAATAGGGATGTGGCTTAAAGTATTAGGTTCCTCAAATCTTGCAATACTTATGGGAAATTGAGCTAGCCAATCATCATTAACCATGCATCTATCGAGTTTCTTCAGCAAAAACCATCCTTCACTCTATTTGTTGTTCCAAGTATATATATTTCCATAGTATTTAAGATTTGTCAACCCAATGAGCTTTGTTAGATCTTATAACTCCTTACAATTTTGCTTTGCTCAATTTTTGCCAACCCAAGTCTCATTTGTATAGGGAGTGCAATTGAAATCCCCTATTACTGATTAGGGGGAAGTGATTGTATTACTGATCCTCACCAATTCCTCCCATAAGGATTATCTCTAGAACATATAGTTTGCTGCATATACTATTATAGCAATGATGTTTCTGCTAGAGTCTTTAAGCATCATAACACAATTTATCATTTGGTCTGTACCAAACTAGTTTACCATCCCCATCTTCTAAGTATTAACACCTACTATAACTCTCACTCTTACATGTTTGTCATGGTTAGAAATCTCCTTCTAGTTTTCACCTAGAAACCATAAACAATCAACCTTTTTATTTGAGATCAACTCCCTAACTACTCATTGTTTATTTAGGGTATTAAGCCCTCTAACATTACCAACTACCATCTTTGTTACTACTACTTTTCACATGAATTCTTCCTCATTGATTTCTTATTTACTCTAGAGTCATTTCAAATAAGTTGCTTGGTTCTTAAAGTCTCTCCTTTCTCTATTGATGAGGTCTTGTCTGCTGCATTATAATCTTTCTCTAACACTTTTTCCATTTGTTTAATCCTAGAGGTCCCTCTTTGTTCTACTAATGGAGTACTATCTTCTTCATTTTGATCCTCCTCCATTACATTCACCATTTGCTCTGCTTTATCTGGAGTTTTGAGATCATTATTGTCTTATTTCTAACTGGAATTGTTTGTTTCCCCTTCCTCTATATTTATTCTTTCGATCTGCTCAACTTCCTCTGTTCTATCCTTATTCTCCTCTTAGTTCTCTTTTCCCTTTAAAATCGTTCCCTCCTCCTTAATCTTTGGTTACTACATGTATGAAATTCTTACAAGATGTTCCTCTAAATTCCCATTCTTCTTTAACTTCATAATCCCCAAACAATATGGAAGTTTTTTGGAAATATCCACATTAATGCATACTCTAGCAAATCTTATTCTTCTCATCATTGCAGTTTTTTCATCCATTCCTAAGGGTTTCCCTATTTTGCTAGGCATATAGTTGATCCCTTTTGTAAACCAATATTCTAAAGGGACTCTACGGAAATTAATCCATAGTAGGATTGTTTCCAGTTTGTTTCTATCTAGAGTTACCCCTAGATGTCGTTTCTTTAGCATAATTGAATATCTTAGGATATGCCACAATCCTACTTCTAATACTCTCTGAGCACTCTCATTTAATTTAAACTTGGACACAAAAAGCTTATCTTCATTCACCATTGTGGTTACCAAACCCATATCTCTCTAGTTAGAGTTAGCCCATTTGTTAACAACAAGAAATGCTAGTCTTTTCTCAAGGAAAATACCTACCAAAAATGAGCTCTATTTTTTAACTCCAATTTGAAGCACCTCTAGAAGGGCTTAAATGGTTCCTTGCTTACTTATTCCATAAACCTTAACTTTCCTAAGGTTCTGGAGTCGCCAACAATGGAGCTTCAAGTAGTTCTCCTCTTCGCAAGTTCCTTCAAAGTGTCAAAAATTTGTATATCTATGATATTTTAAAGGGGGTGTGCTTATAATTGGTATGGTTCCTATGGAAGTTTGTATATCTTTTTAAAGGTTTGTTGGTGTCATTATTGGTAAGGTTACTGTTTCATGAAGGCCGGTTGTCAAGTAAGAGGTGGTATTTATCGCGAGGGTTGGGGTGACAAGGCTGTCAGAAGGGTGTTGCTTCAGGGGTAAGGCTATCAGAAGGTTGTTTTCAGGTTAGAGGAGGGAGACTTTAGTCGGAAGGTTACTGCATTAGGATATGGATATTTCCATTCTCAATACTGTTTGTTTCTCTTGTCTTTATCTTTTGAACCTTTAATCTTTTTACCCTTATTTTTCGATGCTTCCTTCTTCCTTCCTTCTTTCTTTTTTGTGTTCCTTAAAATTCCCTAAAATTGGACAATACAAGGTAGATACACGCCCGTGTTGTTAGCCATATTGCATTAGAATTGTTTTACATCACATGTCAACTAGCTATAAACCCCACTTTTCTTTTTCTTTCTTATTCCTTCCCTTTTGGTGTTGCTTACCTAGTCTTCTTCAGTGACAAGCCCATCCATCCAACCTATTTCTTTCAAGTTTCAACGGATTAAGGTAAGTTTTATACATTAACCATTATACTTTTATGTTATGAAACAATTTTGAGAGAAATAGTTGTAGTATTCAATTTTATGGGGTTTGTGGAGTATATTGAGATTGCATGTTGAATATGAATTTTCTAAGGGATAATGAAGTTGTTTTAGATGATTTCATGGTAAAATTAGACATCTGAAGGTTGTTAAATATGAATATATGTATTATAAGAAGAGAGAAATAAAAGAGTGTTTCATAGAACAAATCATGATATCTAGGGGTTTGTTAAAAATACACTCTGATGGATTAGAGACCATATTTTGTCTAACAACATTTACAAGTAATGATCTTGCATCTAACTGAGAGAGCGAGCCTTAAAGCAACTAGTAAAGTTGCTCCTTTATAACATAAGGTCACAAATTCAAGTCACGAAAATAACCTTTTTGTAAAAATACAAAGGGAAGACTGTGTACATCATGACCCTTACCAGACTCCTACAAAGTAGGGAGTCTTATGCACTGGGTACATTGACTTTGATCCTACATCAAATTGGCAAGTTTCTCACACCCTTTAGGTTGCCACCTTAGATTTATTTTGTAATCTATCGTCCAGACATATAGCATCTTTAGAGCATGATGCAGGTTCTGATCATAATATAATGGTGGTGGATGCTTTTTCAAACCTAATTTTGAATATGGAAAGAGTTACTTATTTGCTTCTTGTGCAGCAGTTTAAGAACGTAACTTGGTCTCTCCTTGTTTTATAATTTGGCTAGCTCATGAGAGTTTTATTAATTCATTACCTTTAACTTGAAAAAGGTAAGGTTGCGTATTATTGGACCTCCCCAGACTCTACGTCTTAGTGTAATTTCTGCTAGGTGTTGTTATTATTGTACCTTTAACTTAAAAAAGAAGAATATTTCGAAGTCTATCTAAAAAAGAATATAGGATGAATTTATTGGATATTTTTGACATTTCCTATAAAGTTGAACAACATTTGATTGCAATTTTGGTTTTTCAATAACTTATCGGTTAAGTTAAGTAAATTTGATCCGGATAAAGATAATAAAGGGACCCAATAAATGATCTAAGTCAATAAATCAAAGTCTAAGAGGAAAATGGATCCTGATCAGCATGAACCAAACCCATATCGGGCCTGTGATGGGGAAGCTCGATATGAATGCTATATAACGAGGTTAAGGTCCCCTGCAGTTGCTCATGTCATTCATAAACATAAAGTTACTCTTAGCCATTTAGAGGTTCGTGTTGCACGCGGCAGTCGATAAGTGTGCGTGGGTGTGCATCTGACGTGTGCATACAGGTCCACGCGCCTCTTCATTCCCCACCAATGCTAACGTTAGTAGCTGATGCTAGCGCTATAATGAACGCTGACGTCAGCGCTATAATAACTAAAATAAAAACAAAAAATGTCAGATTTCCCGTAAGGGTGCCTTGGGGTATTTTGGGTCAGTTTTCAGGTTCGAGAAATTTATAGAGTGAGTTGTTTCATTTTCTGGATTAATTATTTTAGCAATTTCACTCCAGAAAAAAGGAATTAAGACATTCTAAAGTCATTTTTCAGTGAACTTTCATACAATGAACTTGCCATAAAGGAGATACATGAGGTTCTCGTGTCTCGGTGGTCAATTCAGAGTTTGATCTCATACGATAGTAGCTCTAATGACATTTTTCACTACAAAAGTCTCAAATAAAGTTTTCAGGAATGTCTTCAGCACAAGTGTGTGACAATGAGACCATGCATCAGGTTTTTCATTTATTGATGTTACATTGTCACATACTATATGCCCATAAAGAATGTGAAGATAACATAAAGATGTATCCCTTGTGTTTATGGACCTTTTGGGTGCTAATGAGATTACAGTCACCACAGTGGCCTTTTGAGTCAGTATTTCAAATTGTTTTGCTTACATGACATAGGATGTCTTTGGTCTCATGTTTCATTATTCTACCCACCAGTGTTGGCCTTACATGAGATATTGAGATGTGCATAAAGGCATTAAATGGAGGAAAGCTGTTGTTTAAATGATCTATTCACCCACATATGGTAGTGTTATGTATTCAACCTACAGGTGTTTCACAATATGTGTGACCTGATTCCCGATATAGATATTATTTAATAGTTTTGAGTATCGTTATTATCCTGCATTTATATTGATCTTTGCATTGTTATTTTACAGTTACCTTTCTGGCAATAATATTAGTGTCACCATTGAAATCTTAACCGGTTTCAATATGAAGAAGTGGATAGAGGATGTATTGAATGCTATGGAGATGGCTAAAATTGATATGGTCATACATACAGATAGGCCATCTCCACCTATATTTATGAGCTCGAGAGCCCATAAAGCAGTTTATGCTGCTTGAGATCGGTCTAATAGATTACGTTGCATGACTATTAAGAAATCCATACCTAACTATCTACTTAGTGGATGTCTAGACACAGACATAGCGATGAAGTTTCTTAGTAATGTCTCCAAAAGGTACACGGTCTCACCTAATGTTGAGATAAGTGCTTTGATGAAAGAACTATTCTCAATGAGGTATATAGGAGAAAAAGGAGTGATGGAAACATATCAAGAATGATCTATCTTCACAGTAGACTGAATATACTAAATATTCCTCTTCTTGATGTCTTTATAGTTTACCAGACTCTGAGTACACTCCCTCTAGAGTTTAGTAATCCGGTGATGACTTATTATATCTTGGATAAGGAATGGGACTTCAATGCTTTGATTGCCCATTGCCTTGCTAAGGAGGAGAAACTCGAGATTGCTACTCTTATAACACTCAAAGCAACTAAAGGTGTTGGCCCCCAAATTTTTTTTAATGAATAAGTATAATTTACATCAATTATAAGATCTTTATGAAAGTTTGTGGAGTTAATTATTATGTTGATGTTAGAAAGCTTATATGATA
>JAOQMP010076741.1:0-19296 GCA_027563575.1 Erythroxylum pedicellare | reverse complement strand
AGCATGGTGCCTTACTTAATTTTAGTCCTTAATATTTGTATATGATTTTTGTGATTAGTGAGGTAACGATTGTCTAATCATATGTTAGGCACAACAGATTAAGTGACGCTTGTACTCTTGACGCTGGTACATAAAAGTTGAATCCTGGTATCGATACCTTTTTACGGGACTTGTAGGTGATTGCACACCTAAAGGTCTGGTGACTGATAAGGTCATTATCTAGGATCATGACACTCTTGTTGACCATAGTCCGAACTCACCATAAATGAAAGTTGAGCCAACAACAAGAATCGGTGGCTGTGCACACTGTTTGGTTGACCAGTGGCGTCACACATGATTGTTTTCGCCCATTTTGAAATTTGGTTTCCTAACAAGATTTGATTTATACATATGATGCTTTTCTGCTTTTATGTACTGGAACTAGAATCTATGTTTACTGGATGAGTGATTAATAGGCTAGACCTATGTGATTTCTAACCAGTATATGATGAGTCATTGGATAGGCCTATGTGTTTCTATGTCATGTATGTTCACTTCATAGGTGGTTATGTGCATGCTTAAAAACTCGTTCTTAGGTTATCTAGACCGTCTTGGTATGTATCAGGTTCTATTTGCGATATATGTTTTTCTTGCTCACTGAGTACATAGTGTGCTCACCCCCTTCGCTTTCCAACCTTGCAGGTTAATTTAGTGAGCTTGAAGCTATGAGTGTATCGTGTTGTCTTTTGACATTTTTGAGGCATTACCGCATGTAGGTAGTCTCTATTTTGTACTTTTGTTATATAGTGGCTCATGAACTGTTTTTATTAAGATGGTTATGTTGATATGCTTTATGATTTTGTAAATTAACTCTTGGTTGTCTTGTGGTTTGTAAACGACCTTATGTATAAACTTTTTGTATTGTTGTTGAAATTGCTCTTGAGTGAACTTAAAAGTCCAAAAATTATGGTAGAGCTTTAAATGTGAATATAGAAGTGTGTTTAAAATTGATTGGAGTTTTGATTAAGTTCTGGGATTTTTAAAATATAGTCGTTGTGCTGTCCAAATGTTTTCAAAAGATATTCAATTAGCCTTGTATAGTCGGGTTAAAGGCACCATGAGTATCGTTAGCTGGGTATGCGGCATTTGTCATATGCCCGAAGTGATTCCGGGTCATTACAAAAGTTATCATTCTTACGAGGATTAATTAGACACCTAACAACTTAAATGCACTTTGTGTAAGGTATTAAAATATTACTAAATTAAAATATTGAAATAACTAAGCAAACGAAACACTTGCAAAAATAAAGCTAACAATAAGGATAAAGTTAATCAAAGATGGAAACTTAAGAATTATTCTATTCTTGTTTTATCTCCTCTTTATCTTGTTGATTCAATTATTCTTGATCCTAGATATCCTAAGGTTTTCATTACCCTCTCTCGAGATCTAGTCAAGTAATCCAAATTGAAATCAATAATATTATAATTGTAACTTCTCGATTCATAAAACTACTTTTAACTATTCAGTTGGATTTTAATTAATCCTAAGGATAATTAATTCACAATTAAGATCTCTCTTCAATTATTTATTAATATAATATTTTAAAGTCTATTAAGTTACTAACTCTCATTGCACAACTTAACACAAATGACTTTATTCAATCTCTCTATTTATTACCAAGTATAAGCATAATAAATATCACAAATCATTGATATATATATATATATATATATTCAACAAGAATAAAGTTTAACAAAACATATCAAGAAAAATCCCTAATATAGATTTAGAAACCCATAATTATGTTCAACATCCTATTAATCCAAATCAACATTTATGACAATGAAATAAATGAAGAGAAAAGAAAGCAAAATAGTGTTGTGTCTTGATCTAGAAATCTAGAAAATCTAGGGTTACTCTTGATATCTCCTCTTTGATCTTTTTGAATATGATGTGCCATCCCTTTTTAGTGTTTTTCTTTTCCTAAAATACTTCTTAAGGCTTCTAAGGTTGTTTCCAGAGTTTTCCTAATTAATTTGGTTCCTAAAATAAACCTGAAATGTTAAGAATACAAAATTTTCTCCTACTGGAAAACACTTGCAATGATCGTGGCTTCGTGGCATGCCTAGTTCATGTCGTTTGTCATGGTCATGACATTATGCACGATCGTGACTTCTTCCCTTCTCCAAATTCTTTCTCTTTTCTTCAATTTCCTATTTCCACATTAGCAAATAAATCAAACACCCCTTGAAATATAAAATTAATATCAAATTCTTGCTCTAAACTAATCAAGCAATTAAAATACATGAAAACACTTATCAAGAACACAATTCGAAGCCCCAAACATATGATTATCATTTAAGAAAAAAACTTAAAAACAAACTAAAATACTTAGAAAACATACTACAATCTACACCTATCACATTTAAGTTTAAAAATTAAAGACATAAAAAAGGAAAATAAAGAAAATTTGAAGTCAATGATACCTTTAGAAATATAGATCCAATTCTTATTACTGATGATAGACATAATTAAGAACAAGTTCTTGCAACACCACCATTAGTTCCATTAAGAAGGTTTATCTGAGATTGACAACCCACCACTAAATTTGCTACTAATAAGTATATATTATTGAGTGATAATAGAGAGGTATTATTGAGTGATAATAGAGAGGCTAAATACTATAAGAAGCTATAAAGAATGATTATATGAAAAATGGGTTGATTGTATAAAATATAAATAGGTAGATTTATATGTTAATAAATAATGATAAAGCTCCCTTTCCCAATATAAGGTCAAATTAGTGGTAAAAAGTTTCACTTAATAGAAAGATATTAATTTTGAAAAACTTTTCTCACCTATTATGAAGATTCCATCATTTATAGTGGTTGTATGTATAGTATTTATACTTGATTTAAAATTTGAGTTGATGAATATATATTTGAATTTTTTGTTGGCCTTGAAAAAGAATACATAAAGTAAAAAAGAAAGGAAAAGAGAATTATGTTTGTAGATTGAGCAATACTTTACATGCGTTAAAACAAGCTCTTAAACAGGACTATAGGGAGTTTAAGTTCATAATAAGAAAGTAAGTGTACATGAAAATTACTTCTAGCCATTATATTTTTATGCAAAAATATTTTGATATTAAATTTATTATTTTCTTACTATGTATAAATTTGTTTACTATTTATCGTAATAAATATAAAATTAATATGATGAAGCAAAATTTGAGTAAACCTTTTAACCTTTTACTATGAAAAACTTATGACCAAAAAAAATCCTAGTATACGGATTATTTGTCAAAGTAAGGTAAAAAAAGTCATATTGGAAAATCACTAAACTGATAAACAGAAAAATCTATTTAAAAAGGAAAGGATGCCAACAAGTCATATTTAAAATCACATCTAATTTTAATCTCAACTATGTAGAAGACTATATGTTGGACATTTGTCCTTATAAGGACATACTTGTTTTTATAGAAATAATGCTGGTAATGATAATACTTCTAGATATTTTGACATGACACCATAAGTTCATATCACATTGCTATCAAATTCTTTTGCTATACTACCTAATATGTTCTATATTATTAAAGTTGAAATTGTTATTAGTAACTAAGTTTTGGTTTATATATTTTAATAGGGATCATTATATGAGGCATGTGGTATCTTTTCTTATAACTAAGTTTAAAGGAAGTTACCTTTTTACACTATAAAAACAACATTTAAAACAAAATTGAGAGGAACATTCTACAATTTGATAATAATGTAGTTACAATAACTTCTGTCTTTACAAAGAAACTAACTTTGTACCTATCAAGGAACTTCTCAGTAAATTGACTTAAAATTTCTCTATTTTTACTAGCCTTATTCTTTGTCTCAAGATAGTAGCTCCAATATGATTTCTTTTTCTAAAAACTTAAGAAAGAATTATATTAGAAAGCTCAAAGAGTATCAAAGCTTATAAGTCAAAAGCTAAAGAATGGATGGAAGGAGTGAGATTAGGAAAACTTAGTACAAAGGATACAAAATAAGAGAAATTATAGTAGTAAGAAACTTACATCTCTATATATTTTTAATTATAGGCCTCATAATGCTTTGGATGTCTTTAAAAATTGTAACAAATTTAATTTTATGCAAGATTCCTTATGAAGTGGATTCAACACTAGTTTCCTAATTTCTAAATAACCACTTATTCCTCTTATTTCATATGCAATAAAGTAGGGCTCCAAATGCTAAATTAAATATTCTTTGATCCCCTTTAGTGTGGAGTTGTTATTTAGATGCCTAACAAATTATTATGGTGTAATTGAAGTAGTTGCAATGCAAATAAAAAATTATAAATATGGTTTCATAGGACTAAGCAGAACTTGCAATTAAAATAAAGGTGGCCTAAGTCTTCGTCGGAATTCAAGTATAGGATATATTTTATGTCCATTATAGGGAACTTCAATATATACTTAGTGCCAAATTTTCTATTGACCATAAGACAAAAGAGTCAGGTGGATTAAGATAAGAGTCATATACTTGTTTGCTCCAATGATTTCTGGTATGAGGCCCCTAAAAGAGTTCTTTCAATAAGGAGTTCGTGAATTTAATGGATATATCATGTATCCATACAATTGTATCATGCTATAAGAGTTTAGGTAGTAGTGTGGTATATTTTCCATAATCTCTCTAAAGCTTTTAGTGGAATAAGCTAACCAAGACTAGTCATTATCTTTAATTAGTTTGCACCTTATTATCTACTAAAATATTTTTCTCGAGTGCTTAAAGATCTCTTAATTTGTATAATGGTCCCTCGTCATGCCAATATCAAACTAGAAGAATGTCTTTTCGATCTCCTATCTTATGTTTAATAGATAAATGCACCAAATCCCTTGTGAGTGGAACCTATCTTATAGTCTAGGAAGTTTTGAAGTATACATTGATTGCCTAAATGCTTTCTCCTTTTAAGAAACCAATATCAATCCACTTAACCCATAGTGCTTATTTGTTAGTGTATAACTTTCATAATATCTTCACAAATAAGACTTTATTCATAAGTCGAACTTCCCTACTTAACACTTTCTTTAGGTGAATAAATATATAACAGCTTTACCTTATGAGCTTTTTTTTTCCTATTTGTTATGGTTTAGAGGAAATCCCTAAGAAATCTATCAATGGTTTGCATAATTTCTTTCGGGAAAGCCAAGTGTGAGCATCAATAATTATAGAGATTTTTTTAAATAGAGTTTACTAACTAGAGTCTTCCTTTATATAAGAGGCCCTTATTACACCAACTGTTTAGCCTTTTATGAATTGAGACTATAAGAGGAGAGAAATTGAAATAATTAAGCTTTTTTATGTTAATAGGTACCTTTAGATATTTGAAAGGAAGTTTTTAATTTATAAAACCTTTGGAAGTTGGTAGGAGACATGCATTAACATTGGTACAAGAATATAGAAAGAAAGAACTTTTATTCAGGTTGAATGCCAAACCTGAGAAGGATTTAAAGAGTTACAAAGAGTTGATTAGAAAACTAATTGATATAGATGACAAAAATAGTAGTAAATCATCTATAAAAGATAGGTTGAAGATAACTAGCTTGTTACACTTATAATGAAATTTGAACCTTAATTCCTTAGAGATGTTCAGGTTAGTTAACCTAGAGAAATTCACATGTTAAAGGAAAATAAATAAGGTAATAGAGGAGCACCTTGCCTTTGTACTCTATTAGCTTCAAATATTTTTATTGGTTCTCTATTCACCAAGATTGATAATGAGGTTGAAGTGATACACTTCCTAATCTAGTTAATAATCTTGTTGAGAAATCCAGTAGTATATTTGGAGTTGAATAGGAACTCATGGTTTAAATAATTGAATGCCTTGATGAAATCAATCTTTAATTCATAACTCTTGATTGCTTTCTTAGTATGGTAGATCTTGAAAAGTTTTTAAGAAGACAATATATTGTCTTTAGTGCTACTGCCATGAATATAGGCACTTTGACAAGGATTTAAGGTCTTTAACATCACTTTTATTAGTTTGTTTGGTAAGATCTTTGAGATAACTTTATATATCACATTATAGCAAACAATATTTCTATAATCCTGAAAAGTATAAGGATTGTCCACTTTGGGATAAAACAAATATGTCTTATTTAGCTTAGTTAATAAGTTACCACTACTAAAGAATTCTTTCACTAAGTTGATGGAGTCTAAACATTGCTTCTTTCATTTTATTTTCTTTAGTGACATTCCTAGTCAGTTTAGAAATTGAAAAGGGAATGCTTCAACTAGTCAAGCTTTTAGATCTTTAAGTAGAGGATTCATATCCAATTTTATTCCTAAAAGCATCTTAAAGTGTTTATAGGATTAATATCTATACGATCAACATTTTATTGAGAGACTATCTTATTCTTGTTTCTTCTGGCTTAAATGACATTATAAAAGAACTTTGTAATCTTATGTCCATATTTTAACAAAAAGATTCTTAATTTTAAATTCAGTGGGAATGAAAAACTTTTAGTGTTAAAAAGAGAAAGATGAGAGAGAGAGACACTCGCTGAGATTCCCTAACCTCTTAGACTGCTGGTGGCTTGCTCCCTTCTTCAACCTACGGCCTCTTCGTCTTGTTATCCTTCCTCTCCTTCTCGCCTATCTCTAGCCCTAATCTCCTTTCCCTCACCCAGACCTTCCCATTCGGCTTCTTCCCCTAACCCTAATCAAAATCAAAATGCGAATCCGAACCTTCAAAATCTCCTCCCTTCCCAGAACTCGATAGCTAAAGGCATACCAATTCAAAAACAATCCTCTGTGACTATTGCTTCAACGGAACCAATGACTTCTTTAAAACCTTAAGAATTAAAAGATTCGGAGAAAACCTAACCTAAAATATGGAAATCAGTAGTCTCTGAATTGGTATAGGTTTCCATGGATACTAAGGCATTGGCCTACTACTCTCCAGAGTTAAAGGATGACCAGATCTTTGTCATTCCTCTGCCAAAGTTAGTAATGAAAGGTGTAGCTCAATTTGGAAATGCTTTTGTTGGCTTCTTTATTGGTAAACGTCTTGCATACCCAGTGGTTTAGAGAGCCCTATCAAAATCTTGACTAGCTTTTGATTTGACAAAAACTTTGATTACTAGTTAGAACAAATTTCTATTCAAGTTTGATTCGGAGGAGGGAATGAATTCAGTTTTGGAAAAAGGCCCTTGGCATATCTAAAGGAAACCTTTATTTTTAAGAAAATGGAGTTTGAACGCTAGTGAGCAGGAAGAGATTAGCTTTGCTCCAGTATAGACTAGGTTCCATAACATTCCATATGAACACTGGAATAATGAGGGATTGAGCATAATAGCTAGTTTAGTGGGGAATCCACTGCTAATGAATATCCAACAACTTGGATGTCTAGGATACTGCATACTAGAATGTGTGTGGAATTAGATCTGAAGAAGAATTGGCCTTCATTTTTCCAGTTGGCTACTTATAATGAAGATGGACAAATAACCTTTAAGGAAGTATAGATAGAATATAAATGGAGACCTGAACATTACACACGAAAGAAGGAATGCACTGGGCTGTAACAAGAATTGGATACGGAAAAGGTTTCACAACCAATTAATGTAAACCAACAAATGGAACTTGGTGAAAAACAAGTCCATGAGGTGGCATTACAAAATCCAAAAGAGAGTAGTCCTTTAGAAATTCAAACTGATCAAAGTAAGGGTAAAGGAGTTTAGGAGATTCAAGATGATTCAGAGCGATAACTTCCAGATGTTGGCCCCCCTCTTGTGAGTCAATCAGGTAATCCCCTTTCTTCTCCTAAATCTGATTTTGTTCCTAATAATTCAAGTGAATCATAGAGTCCGAGTCTTCAAGTGGGGGCAGAAGGGGATTTTACTATTAGAAAGAGTGGGAAATTTAGGAGAAAACAATATTCATAGGTCTTTAGTTCAATTCTGTGTTATGGCTTTCGTTTTTTTGGAATGTTAGGGGTCTCAACAATTAAAAAAAACAGCTAGCTGTGAAATCATATTGTTAGGTTCCTTTGTATGTTTGATTGAATCTAGAATTAAGTCTCTTTCCCTGTTGAATAAAGTGTGCTCTTCCTGGTTTTCTAAATGGCACATTTATAGTAATTTAGAGCTGGCTTCAAATGCAAGGTTAGTATTAGCTTGGAATCAGGATTGCTACATATGTTCTCCTATTGTTACAAATGATCAAATGATTCAAATAGAGGTGACTCCTCTTAACAATGCTTTAGTCTTTTTTTTTTTACTTTTTTATGACTTGTGTGTATGACTCTAATAATTATAATCATAGTAAGTCTCTCTGATCTGCCCTTTCTAATATCAAACTTACTGTTGGTAGTTAACTATGGATTATTGCTGGGGATTTTGATGCTATTTTGTTTCCTCATGATGCTGAGCCTCTTAGTTCCTCAGCTCTAAATGGTATGAGTGACTTTAGGAAGTATGTTGAGGATTGTGTGGTGTATGACTTAAATTCTAATGGTCCTAGTTTTACTTATTACTTGGACTAATAAGTAATTTGGTGACCTTCTTATGGCCAGGAAGTTAGATAAAGCTCTTGCTAATTTGGCTTGGAGATCTTGTTTTCCTAGATCTTATAGAGTGATTCAAAATCCTAACATTTCTGACCACTCTCACGTAGTGATTAGGGATTTAGTAAACAAGCAAAAGAGATTTTCTCTATTCAGGTTTTCCAACTTGTTAGTCTCTTAACCAAATTTTCTTCAGACTGTAGAAGATGCTTAGATGTCTCAAGTTTGGGGATCTTTTATGTTCTGTGTGGTGTCTAAGCTTAAAGTAGTGAAAAGTGTGCTCAAATTTGTAAACTCAATTTAGGTAGGTGATGTGAATGTTAGAGTATAGAACTATCAAGCCTTCCTTAATAGTAGTCAAGATCAAATACGATAATTGCCTAATAGGCCTCAACTAGTTACCTAGGAAAATGAGGCCATTACCAACTTGATCAAAGCCTTAAGGGACCAGGAGTTGTTCTATAAACATTCTTCCTGAATTAAGTGGCTCAGAGATGGAGATAGGAATACCAAATTATTTCATAATTTTATCTTGTCAAATAGGAACAGAAACAACATTCACTTTTTACTAGTGGGAAATGGTCATAGGATTGTTGATTTTGAAGATATCCAAAAATAGTTCCTAGGTTTTTTTCATAACACCCTTGGGAACAAGAAAGACCTACTCTCATCTAAAGAGTATGTAACAACTCAGTTTCCTTCTCTAGTCCCTGAAAATCTTAAAAGCAATCTCATTTCTGAAGTCTTAGCATAAGAGATTAAGGATGTCTTTAACTCTTTTAACCCTAATAAGGCACCTAGTTTGGATGGCTTTAATGGTTTTTTCTTTAAGAAATCTTGGCATATTGTTAGGGAAGATGTTACTCGGGCCATATAAGATTTTTTTCCAACTTAGGAGGCTTCTCAAAGAGTTTAAATCTTCTTTTATTTCTTTTTCTCAAAACAAAAAAAGGTGAACAACAAACAAAAGATGTGTCTATACATGAACCTCTTAATCTATGTGTTCCTTGGTATAAATTAGTATGGCATAAAAGAACTAGCCCAAGGTATTTGACAGTGCGTGTTGAGTGCACTGTAAAATTTACCTAACTCTACACATTAAAATTTGTAGTAATGCTCTACAAATCTCGGGTTTCCCTAAGTTTGTATTCAATAAGGATACGATTATTAATTAAACTTAACTACCGAATAACCTAGGATATGATCTCTACATTCAATTTGGTAGTCGCATTATGAATTGGAAAACGATCAATATAGGTACTAACCTCACACGTTCAGGCAATCTAACCTAAGTTATGTTGTTCCTAATGATTAACGATCATTAGATGCTACTCACACACGTCAAAAGTAACGATTACGGATTACATTCAATGTTTTAGCAATAAGATTGAAATAAAACAATCAAAATAACATATTAAGATCATTCATCCCAAAACCAATCAAGTCAATACCAACAACACAACAATCCCAAAAAAATTACAATCTTAAAATGATAAAAATAGTTTAACCGTGACTTGGCATAGCCTTCCATCTATATTTTCATGCTCTAAGCATGGGTCATCTTCTCATTGTGCATCGGTAGTGAAAAGAACAAATAACAATCGTGATAATCCACCTCTGTTATCTTTCACACTACTATGTCCTATTCATCGATTCGACAACTAAAAATTGTGGTCCTAGTCTTTGTTCACTGCCCATCTCCCACTCTCTTCTGCTGTCTCTCCACTCTCATTTTAGCGTGGATGTGACGAATAAAACTTATGGACCACCCTCCTATTTATGCTTCTCTTCTCTCACGCTTAGCCATATAGTTGCAACTCTTCTCCTAGTTCTCTCAGCTACCAAGCTGGACTGCAGCACACTCCCTTTATGCCTGACGAGCCAGCACTATTTTATTAATGGGACAAATAAAGATTCAGGGTTTTGGGTCCATCCCCCACAGTTCATTTAACACCTTGCGTTTTGAATAAAACGGACACCTGCGTTTCGAACGCAGACTCGTTGTACACAAACGTTACCTGCATTTAACACACAACATAATGCATAACGTTTAACGTCAGCATTGTGTGCAGGTGTTGTCTACGTTTCACACATAACGCAACACATAACGCTTGCGTTGCATTGTTGTTCCTTGCTTTTGTGTTTTATCTCTTATTTCCTTCTTCTATTGTCGTTTTGTGCTTCCATTGCATGCTTCTTTCCATTTTTCTTTTTCTTCTTCTTGCTCCATGATGACAAAGGATCGTGATTCTTTAAAAAATGACCCAAATGTAGTGCTTTTGACTCACTTTAATTTCTTTACTTTCAAATTGTACTTAAAATCGCATATGAGTTAAAGTGAGTATCTTAAGCATTTCTAAGACATTAATCACTAAGTGCAGCATCTCACATGAATCAAAATTTAAACATATATCAAGTTCCCCCACACTTAGCTTTGATCGTCCTGGGGCAAATCGTCAAAATCAAACTCACAAACCACAACTTTAACTGATTTTCCATATTTCTTAAGAATAGATAACTATAAGTAAAGGTGAATGACTTTCAAAACCTAAGCAAAAACTCAACATTCAAAGCTTCTACTCATGATCAATCAATATTCACTATCCTTAGAAATTAAGTAATCTAGAGGTAAACCTGGGTATAAGGTGTTTAAACAAGATATTTCTATGGGTACACTCAAACATCATTCGTGATCACAACAATCCATAACTTTACATATCATTTCATTTCTCCCCCACTAAAAGTCACATTCATAATCATGAATCAAAGGAATTTTCAAGGTTGTAATATGGGTAAACATAAGGTGAGATGTGTTTGGACCAAGTAGCATGAAAGACATTAAAGCTAGTAAAACAAAAGTAACACCTAATCAAAAACTGGGTACCGTCAGTTATGACAAATGCAACATTTATATTTCATATCTCCAACACACTAACCATATGAAGCATATACCAATGTGAATGAATCACCCATACAATTTATGTTAGCAATACATTGAAACCATAAGAGTGAACCTTCGAAGCCGATATCTACCTCATGTTTAGCATCCTCAAATAATGCATTCATTACAATTTTAGGAAGATGTATTAATCATGAATGACTTTGCAAACCCATAAGCACTTCCCCCTTAATAAATTTATTTAAACAAAAATTTTTCCTTTTTTCTTTTTTTTTCATTTTTTTATTTTCTCGTGCTTTTTTCTTTTCTCTTTTCTTTCTTTCCCTTTTTTTTCTTTTTTTGTTAAAAGAGACTACATTAACATAGAAATTTCATTGATAAGATATCAAATAACATCCCAACATTATAACCAACCCTCACATATGTATACCCCCACACTTAGAATTTTTTTACATTCATAAACTCAACAATCACAAATGTGAGCATAGTAAATGGCATGCAAAGCTTTTCCCACTCTTTGTCCTAGAACTGCCCCCATTACATAATTGCTTCTATCACTCACAATCTCGAAGGGGAGGTTCCAATCTGGCGGTTGAATCACCGGTGGAGATGTTAGAAACTCTTTAAGTTTGTTGAATGCTTCCTTGCACCTCCTTTCGAACTTAAAGGAGACATCTTGATGAAGAAGCTTGCATAGTGTTGCGGCTATCTTTGAAAAGTCCTTAACGAACTTTCGAGAAAAACCTGCATACCTAAGAAAAGAACGCACTTCCCTCATAGTAGAGGGCTAAGGTAAAGAAGAAATGAGATCAACTTTGGACTTGTCTACTTTAATACCCTTAGCAGATATCACATGGCCTAAAACTATACCTTGACCCACCATAAAATGAAAATTTTCTCAGTTCAACACAAGGTTAGTTTCTATTCATCGTTCTAAGATAACGATAAGATTCTCAAGGCATTCATCAAATGAAGATCTATACACACTAAAATCATCCATAAATACCTCGATAATCTTCTCAACATATTCAAAAAAAATACTTACCATACACCTTTGGAACGTAGCAGGTCCATTATATAGTCCGAATGACATCCTTCAGTAGGAAAATGTATCAAATGGGCATGTAAATGTGATATTCTCCTGATGTTTTGGTGCGATCGGGATTTAAAGATAACTTAAAAAGCCATCTAAAAAGCAATAATAGTCATAACCAGCTAATCTCTCAAGCATTTAATCAATAAAAGGAAGGAAAAAGTGTTTTTACGAGTAGCAAAATTTAACTTTCTATAATCAATACATACTCGCCACCGGGTTTACAGTCGGGTGGGAATCAACTCACCTTCCTTGTTTATCACAACGGTGTTTTTAGACTTCTTTGGAACCACCTAGATAGGACTTACCCACTTATTATTATAAATCGAGTAGATAACCCACATCGAGAAGCTTCAAAATCTTCTTTGCAACACTAATATTTCTTAAGTCTACTACTGAAAAATCCCTTATAAGATTTTATAATTCCTTATTGTTATGCTTTGCCTTTTTCTTACGTCTATAAACCTTTTAAGAAGAGAGTGTGTAATTAAAATGTCCTACTATGAGCCAAATTGTAGTAGAATTAGATCCCAAAGATGCTAAATCAGCCCAAATTTATCTTCTTTAAAATTTGAGAATAGCTACATATATCATATTTATAAGCAAAGAGAGTTTAAGATTAATAAAGGAGAACCTCACAACTCGTAAATTAATTGAAGAAGCTCTATTTTTAAAGTTGTAAAACTTAGGGATCAACGGAGCTTATAATTCTCCTATTACATTGAGCTTTATGATTACTAAGGTTGATCCAATCTCTATCTTAAACCAAAATTCCCTACGAAATTGTTCATTTTTTATTTTAGTTTTAACTAAAAGACTAAAATGAGGCTTCTTTTGGACAAGGAAATTCTTAAGAGATCAATATTTATTAGAACTATTTAAACTTGTACATTTCGTAGGACTATAAACATTAGGAGAGAGATGTGCCATCTCTCTTCTTCTTTGATTGCCTCCAAATTATGTTCTTATTGGTTTTTGGATCAACTTTACCAAATTTGTTTAAGTTAATGCCACAATCTACATTTCCTTCTTTTATAGATAAACTTATTCAGTCATTTTGTAAGTGCTTAGGAGATTCCACCTCTAAGTTGACTTCATTAGCAATTTGTTTTGGACTTAAGATGCTATTTGGCTCCAGATTGGTGCCTTCTTTTATAGCTTCAGAAATGATTCCCATTTCATTTGGATGTCTTTATTTTCTTCAAATAATAGGCTTATGTTATTTTGATATTTTCTACTAAAGGTTCAACTATAATAATTAACATCCGGTGTGTTAAAAGCTATGCTTTAAATATTAAGTTACTTATAAGGGTCTGATAGAAGCTAAGTAGGGGCATTGTAAATTTGAGTTTCCTTCTTTAGCTCTTCAGATGGTACTGAGTTAGTTCCTATCAAAAACTCTTTTTCTTTAGGTTTCTAAACTTTCACTTATTCCTTTTTTTATAGATCTTTATAAATAAGAGATGCATATAGAATCCTTTATCAACTTTTCTTCCTTACTAAGCTTTTGAATTTTAATTCAATCAATTATGCCTTTGTTAAGTTAGACCTCAACATAAATCTAAGCATATCCTAATCTTTTGAGGTTGGCAATATTTTCATATAAACTTAAAGGTCTAACAAGAGAGCCAGCAATACAGCTTAAACCTTATGAAGACTATTACTTAATAGGAACTCTGTGGACTTCCACCCAAATTAGAATGCTCCCTATCTTTTCTTTGCTCAAAAAAGTCAAATATCCATTTTTGGATTATCAATGGCCTCCCCCGAATTTGCCAATGACTATCTCTATTATCTTCTAAGCTTTCTCTTTTTTGAAGAACTTAAAGAAAAAGATTTTTTTCATTACTAACTAAACGATTTTCTAGTCTATATCATTTCCAATAGATATTTACTTTATATTGAATATGTGGGAAAGACAAGTGTTTTCATTAGGAAGAAACCAACAATTGTATAATGTCATTTCTTTGCTTTTATGTTAAGAATACCCTTAAGACGTGTGACTAGATCTAAACTTTCAGAATTTGGAACACAACACAGCTTGCTAAAAGTTACTAGATCTATAACCACCTTGTTCCAAATAAGTTTATGATTCGAAGTGATATTTTGAAATAGTTTCCTCCATAACAATCCTTGACTAAGTTAAATCAATACATGATATAGATGGGAAATCATTTTTTAAGTTAATTTCAAGGCTCAAAGAAGAAGTAGAAGCCTTATAGTCTTTAGTGGCTTAAAGATTGGTAAAGTTAGAGGAGAAGATAAATTTTCCTCTAATAGTAAAAAACTATCAGAAATAAATAAGAGGGAAAAGGAAATAAAGGAGCAAGAGAAGGAAATAAAGGGCAGTGGACTAAAAATGATCTTAAAAGATGGTTTTGGGCTTAGGATAAGTAGGAATGAAGCTAGGAGTTAGAAGGGGAATTAGGGGGTTAGAGAGACGCAAGAGCTTCTCTCACAAACCTACAGTGGTTCAAGAGATAAAGGACTTATCAAATATGATTACATTGTATGTAAGTTAGCTCTTGAGTTAATTGCAAACTTATGCTCTTTTAAAATTACATGTTTATGACAATTTTTTCTTATTTATTCTTTTGTGAGTTATTTAACATTATTATCTTAAGAAAATAAGAAAAAATTATAAGTTTTAAACGTTAAAAAATTTGTAATTATATTAAAACTTCTAGAATAAAACAAAAAGAGTAACACTTCTCTAGTAAAAAAGGAAAAATATGTTATTTGCACCTTGATGTTTCATAAAAAGTCTAAGTAAGCACCTCCCATTATCTTTGGTAACAATTTGCACCCTATTACTAAAATAATACGCATTTCACCCTAAATAGGGTGCAAAAGTGGTGACAATGATAACGATAAGGGCTTATTTAAGTCTTTTGTTAACATTAAGGTGAAAATCAAAACTTTAGCTGCTACTTAAAGAAATAATTTTAAAGATCAAATCAATATCAAGAGGGTATAAATTTTCTAATTGTAATATTACATAATAACATAAACTAGAAACTAGAAGAAAAAAAACTTAACTCTATCAGGATATATGGCGCTGCTAATATTATTGTGAAAACATTAAGGTGTAAAATGATACGACAGATTATGATAGGGAGTAACTTCGGCTTTTTAAGAAACATTAAAGTTAATTCGTAACTTACCTAAAATCTTTATAAGTTTATTAGTCATATATGTAAGTAATGAATCAATTCCCTTAGTCTTAAGGTTAAAACATGCAAACAAATTTAAAGATCACATCAGAAGAAGAGAGATGTACTAGTTCTCTTCTTCTTTGATTTCATCCTAATTCTATTCTTACTAGTGCTTGGATCCACTTTACTGGACTTTTTTAAAGTTGGTGCCACAATCTACATTTCCTTCTTGCATAAATGAACTCATTTAGGCATTCTACAATTGCCTAGGAGATTTCATCTTTAAATTAACTTCATTAGTATTTTTTGGGCTTAAGATGCTATTTCGTTCCATATTGATGCCTTTTTATTAAATTTAGAAGTAGCTCCTATTTCATTCAGTATGTCTTTATATTTTTTTAACATAATGGAATTATCTTGTCAGGATATTTTCCACTAAAGGATCATTTTCAATCATTTCCATATTTGGTAAGTTAAAAGGTATGCTTTGATCATCTGGTTTCTTTTGAGGATATGATAGAGGCTGATTAAAGGCATTGAAATTTTGAGTTTCCTTCTTTAGCTCTTAGATGGTACTGAGCTAATGCCAGTAAAAACCTCTTTTTCTTTAGGTTTTCAAAATTTTCAATTGTTCCTTCTTTATAGGACTCTATATATAAGAGAAAATTATACAATCACCTACCATGTTTCCTTCCTCATTAAGCTTCTTAATTTCGATTAAATCAACTAGTTATTTGTTAAATTCCACCTCGACAAAAAATTCAAGCATATCTAATTGTTTTAAGTTTGGCAATGATTCATATAAACTTACAAGTCTAATAAGAAAGCTAATAATGTATCTTAAGCCTTCTAAGGACCAAAGAACAAGAGGAACTGTATGGAATTTCACCCAAATGAGGATGTTACCCATCTTTACTTTGTTTAAAAAAAGTCCAAGTTGCCATTTTTGCGTTATCATTGGCCTCCCCTAAATGTGCCAAAGACACAGCTCTATTATCTTTTTAGCTTTCTCTTTTATGAAGAACTTAAAAATAAAGAATTATTCTTCGCCAACTAAAAATTTTTCTAGTCTATGCAACTTTTGTTTGGCATTTTCCCAATGTTAAACATCTAGGAAAGATAGGTATTTCTCTAGGTCTTCACACCTATATTGAGAATATCCTTAGGAGGTGCGGCTAGATTTGAACCATAAGAATTTGGAACATAATGCATCTTGCTAAAAGTCAGTGGATCTTTAATCACCTTGTTTTAAGAGAATTTCTTATTTAAAGTAAATTTGTTAGATAGTCTTCCTATGTAATAATCCTTATCTCAGTTGAATCATTACATGACAAAGTTAGGAAATCATGACTTGACTTGAGTTTAAGGCTCAAAGAACAAGTAGAAGCCTTATTGTCTTTGGTATCTTAAGGATTAATATAGGAAATCAAAGGGGGAAAAGACAACATTTCCTCTAATAATAAAAATTTTCCAAAATAGAGGGTGGAAAGGAAATAAAGAGTGTTGGGCTAAAAATAGATATCGAAAGATGGTTTTGGGCTTAGGTTAAGCAAAAGTAACTTGGGGAATCAGTAGGGAAATTAGAAAATTAGATAGAGGTGAAAGCTTCTCTCATTAACCCATAATGGTTCAAGTGGTAAAGAACTTATCAAATATGATATCATTGCATGACTTTGTATGGAAATTAGCTACTGACAAAATTGCAAACTTAGGCTCTTCTAAAGCAAAGTGTTTATTATAGTTTATTTTTCTTTCTTATTTTCCTTTTATTAATCTATTTAACACTATTCTCTTAAGCATATTAGAAAAAGAGATTTATACGTTCTAAATGTCCATAAAAAGTTTGTAATATTATTGAAGATTTTACTTTTGAAATAGCACAAAGAGAATAACACTTCCTCCATTAATAAAAAGGACAAATGTGTGATTGGTATCTCAACATTTAACAAAAACTCTAAAAAGTACCAATCATTATCTTTGGTACTATACATCCTAATGTTACTAAAATAATACTCATTGAATCCTAAATAGGGTGAAAAGTGGTAACAAAGATAATGATAGGAACTTATTTAGACCTATTTTAAAACATAAAGTAAAAATAACACCTTTAACTAATATTTAAAGCAACATTTAGTGGATCTAAATTGCCTAGTTATGATATAGGATGCTATTAGTATCATTTTGAAAACAATAAGGTGTAATGGGATATGATAGATAATGGTAGGGACTATCTTATACTTTTTAGGAAATATTAAGGGGTAATGTGTAACTTTTACACGAAAAAAAATTAAAGTTCACAAGCAACATTTTTAAGTGAGGAATTAACTCCTTAGTTTTAAGATTAAAACATACAAGTGCATTTAAAGATCACTTAAGAAGAAGAGAGATGTTCAAACTCTCTTCTTCATTGATTTCCTCCAAGTTATATTATTGTTGGTGCTTGGATCAACTTTACTAGATTTATTTAAGTTGATGCCACAATCTATACGTCCTTCTTTTATAAATGAACTCATTTGTTCATTCTATAAGTTCTTAGGAGATTCCATCTCTAAGTTAACTTAATTAGCATTCTTTGAGCTTAAGATTTTATTTAGTTGATTAGTGCCTTCTTTCTTAACTTCAAAAGTGACTCCAATTTTATTTAGTATATATTTATTTTTTCAATATAATAAACTTATTTTATTTAGATATTTTCTAGTAAATATTTATTTGAAATCATTTCCATAAATATTGTGTCAAGAGGTATGCTTTCATCTTCAAGTTGTTTATGAGGGTTTGACAAACACTGAGTAGGGAAATTGCAATTCTGAGTTTCCTTCTTTAACTCTTCATATGGTACTAAGTTGATGCCTATCAAAACCTCTTCATCTTTAGGTTTTAAGACTTTACTTATTCCTTCTTCATAAGTCTCCATAAATAAGAGATGTGTATAGAATCCTCTATCCTATATCCTTACTCATCTAGCTTTTTAATTTTGATTGAATCAATAAGCTCTTTGTTTAGTTCCACGTTGATAAAAATTTGAAAATATCCAATTCTTTTGAAGTTATTAGTGTTTTCATATAATAAGAAAGCTAGTGATAACACGTGTTGAGTGCACTGCAAAATTTACCCGACTCTGCACACTAAACTTTGTAGTTATGGTGAGTCGGGATCGAATCCACAGGGAATGTTTGGTTAATTTACGTAATAAAATTAATTGATGCTAGGAAAATATAAAGGGGTTTTTGGATTTTAAGCAATTTAAAAATTAAAGTAAAGTAAACTTTCAAAAACAAATCAAAACAAACAATCAAAAATGAGAAAAGTGTCAAATAAAAGTAAGGTCTGGTTCTAGGGTCAATCTCGGCCTAAACACGATCAAGCATATTCCATCATTCTAACTTTTTATAACTCTTTTCAGACTATTAATTTGAGACTAATAGAATACTCTACAAATCTCGGTTTTCCCTTAGGTTGTATTCAATAAGGATACGATCATTAATTAAACTTAACTACCGAATAACCTAGGATACGATCTCTAGATTCAATTTGGTAGCCACATTATGAATTGGAAAATGATCAATATAGGCAGTAACCTCACATGTTCGGGTTATCTAACCTAAGTTATGTTGTTCCT
>JAOQMP010076691.1:0-19305 GCA_027563575.1 Erythroxylum pedicellare | reverse complement strand
TTATGGCTGAAAGAATCAAACAGGGTTTTGACCTCAATCATATTGAACTTATCTCGGGCCAATTAGCATAACTCTCTCTACAGATTTCAAAACAAAGTGTTCTTTGAATTATTAGGAAGAGGGCTTCAAGATCTACAACTTTCATAAAGATCTTGAAGACAAATTCAATCATCTAAAGGGTCAAAAATGGACAAGACGATAGGATTAGATGAAACCAATCAAAAAGCAAACGAATTGAAAAACAGACTAAACGAAGCAGACGAGGCAAAATAGACGAAATAAAGCAGACGAAGCAAAGCAGACTAATCAAAAAGCAGATGAAACAAGGCAAATGAAGCAAAGCAGACGAAGCAAAAAAGTGGACGAAGCAGAAAGGGCAGACGAAGCAAAGTAGATGAAACAAAGAAGATGAAACACAAGGGCAAACGAAACAGAGAGTAGACAAAGCAAAAAGTAGACGAAGTGGAAAGGGTAGACGAAGTAAAGTAGATGAAACAAAGCAGATGAAACACAAGGGCAGACAAAACAAAAAGCAAACAAAACAATAAGGCAGACGAAGCAAAAAGCAGGTGAAGCGAAAGTCTTAAGATGAAGCAGGGTCAACTTAAGACGAAGTAAGGTCTTAAGACGATGTGGGGTAAACTTAAAATGAAACAAAGTCTTAAGACAATGCGGGGTCAACTTAAGACGACGCAACTCTTAAGACAAAGCGGAGTCAACTTAAGACGAAGCAAAGTCAACTTAAGACGATGTAACTCTTAAGACAAATGACATCATCACAGACAATATGTCTTACAGACAATATATCTTTACAGATGATATATCTCTACAGAAGAATGACGTCACCACAGACGATGCATCTTTACAAACGATGTATAACGAATGACGTCATCACAGACGATATGAAGCATCACAGACGATACATCTTTACAGATGATGCATCTTTTTAGACGATGCATCTCTTAAGACGAATGACATCATCACAGACGATGTGATGTCATCACAGATGATACGTCTTTACAGATGATGCATCTTTACCCTCCTAAGAATTTCCCTTTCTAAGGACCATAACTCTCGATCCAGAGGTCCAAAAATTTCATACTATATACCATTGGCAAGCCAAAAGAAAGATCTACAATTTTCTAGTAGACAACTTGGTCTAACTTAACCTAGATCAAACCAGATTTTCCCCTGAAGTTATAACACAATTACCCTATGGAAGGCTTGTAATTTTGCATCTCGCAAACTTGGAATGTCTTAAGCGTAACCATTCAGTTACTAATTTGACTTCATGAAACTCTCAAAACTTAACTTATTTGTCTCATCACATCCAATTATATTTGATCGAACATACTTCCTGTCTTTTCTTCCCATGAATCTCACTTAGGCGTACGAGGATGTATATATATATATATATACGCACACAATTTATGCTCAAAACCATATGTTCAAGCTGATAATCATCTCAATATCATTCATACATAATTCATATTTCCTTAACCTCAAAAGAATACATTTTCTACAAATCTTTGATGGCAATATAAGCCACATTACAACCTCATCTCAAAGTCTCAAATTACAACCATTCTTAAACAAATAAACTGCGTATGCAACTATAACATTGTGCATTCCCAAAACCAACTCAAACTATAAATTAAGCAAATTTAGAGAATTTTCCTTAGGCTCTTGATTACTTGATCTCTTAGTTATCACCTGAAGGTGGGGAAAATGGGAGGTGAGCTTGAAAGCTCGTGGGTAACAGTTTATAACAAAAACATAAGCAAAACTTATGAGTTTATAAACACATATTTCTTAGGCTTTTAGCCAAAATCCACGAGTCACAAAATATGAATGTATCAAACTTGCTAACATAGCATGAGCACATCAGCACATCAGAATAGTTTGGGTAGATCAAAAAACAGAACGTACTACACAATTCCCATAAGGGTCTTCTGTAGCTGTGAACTTAGGGGAGTCTATAAAGGAGCTCCAATGTAACACCCCACTCCCGGAAGACCCGAACCTGACATCGATGGGTGATATTCAAGTTCATGCCTCACAGGGGTGGCATGCTAGATCACTCAATCATTCAAAATTGGCATAATTTATTTTTTTTAAACCGCGAACATAATATGCTGAAATCTATAACCAAATCAGATCCACTTTAGTCATAAATTTTTCAATCATAACAATACAATCAGCAAACCTTTCAACAGTCATTAGGGGCCTTTCATAAAGACAAAACACTTTAGACATAATGTCTTTTCGTTACAATATAGTTCAAATACACATTGAGCAGAACTTTTCGAAATACATTATTCGATACAAAAGTTGAGGAAAATACAATTCAGTACAAAAATAAAGAAATACAATGCAGACACGAACTGATCCCAACCTCTATCTTTCCCTTGCATGCAGTAGGTATACTCCCGTTGCCTAACGAGGTATTCTTTTGATCCTGAAAAATATTTGCAAATTTTGGGTGAGTTTTACGAACTCAGTGAGGTAACCATCATCGATGGTTCACTCAATTCACGCAACACTTCATTTCATATAACAAATATTTCAAAAAAATTTGAACTTTACATTAGTATTGCATTTTCACATTAGCATAGGCAAATTTGGCATTTCAATCCAGCAAACATACTTATCAAATTGCATATGCAATGCTCATGAGACACTTTTCCAATTATTACGTTGTTGTGACTGAGTCCCTAACTATCTCGTATCCATTAGATACTGGGCTCATTGATAACTGCCCCATATGGGGCTCATTGATAACTGTCCCATATAGAGCTCATTAAACATTAAGCCTAAGGCTCTAAATCACTTTTGGCTTTGAGAATCTTTTTCATACGTTGAGCTTTAAACTCTAATCAGTGGCTACTCTTGTCACAACTCCCATTATCTGATAATGCATTCATGTAATGAAATGCATCACATATATTCAATCAATTAAAAGTGCTCAATGTCACACAATCATATTCACTATCACATCTCATTCATATTGTCATTGGACCTTTGTCTAGCATTCAACACTCATGTCAAGAAAACACTTATTGTGTCCAATTCATATTAAATGATCACTTTAATATTTCATTCATACATCACATTCATCGGACCTCTTTTCTGGAAACTAACACAATCAATCACATTTATTTATCATTCATAACAATATTTAAGCAAATAATAATTAAGAGAAACTGTCTAGGTTACTCACAAGTTGCTCCCGAAGCTAAAGTCTGGAAGTTCCGTCAACGTCTGGAGGTTGACGTTTCAATTGCTCCTTTAAATCAAATAACATACACATATATCACAATTTCCATAATTATAAGTGTTCAATAATGCACATGAATGAAATGAAATATGCACAATACATGTTCATGACAATCCTGGGTATTTTACCATTAATTTCATCACAAAGTCATTCTCATATTAAAACTCATCTAATTATAGTTTATACTTAGGTTTATGCCTCACTAGAACTATTAAATCTTCATTCCTTTCTCATTGAATCACTTAAGATTTTTTTCCAAGACACCCCTTTTGGGTCTACTGTTCACGTTCAATCAGAAGGTGAAACTGATATAATTTCGGCACACTCTCTTCTAGAAAAGTGTTCTTATATGTCTTATCTTTCCATTGACACCAAAATCACTCAATTTGGTTTAGTATTTTGGAAAATATACCTCAAACATTATCGGGTTATCGATATTCAAAAATAGTTTACTATGCACAAATTCCATCAAAAATTCAACATCTTAGAGACTAAATCATAGTTCGGCTTTTTCATATGATTTATATCCCTATATCTCTAGTTTATTCCAAATAAAAAATCATCTCATTTCAAATATTATAGATCAGATATAATCAAAATACTGAAGTATGGTTAGTGAAAGAACACCAGTTCATATTATTTAAAAGCACACTCACTATACTCGTCCCATTTTCATAGTAGCCATGTATACACACAAAAATTCCATGTTCATGCAGATGATAGTAATTCATCAAATTTATTTCATAAATCTATAACTCTAAAGGATTTATTCAATACTTACTTGTTAAAACTCCAAGATCTTCAACTATCCCAAAGCCCTAAACCCCATGCAATTCACGTGCACCACTGTATAAATGACCAGCTTCGGCTCTTTCTTAGGGAAAAAGAACAAACAGCAAAGTGGAAGTGGTGTGGGAAAAAGAAGAGCAAAGTTAATTTTTGAAAGGTATTTAATAAAAAACTTTGTGTTTTGGAAGGAAATTTGAAGGAGGTGGCTACGAAGAAGGTGAATACGAAACAACACTTAAACATGTAACCTATCCCCACTTCACTCTCGGATATCAAACTCACTCTTAGACAAAAATACCAAAGTCATTTAACTAAATCAATGACACTTGTCACTTTATTAATGGCTAAACTCTAACTTAGTTTTTTTTTAACTAACTCCATTAATCTCATCTTTACAATCTAACTATCTCCAATCATCATTAATTCCTATTCTTTTTTTCAATAAATTTCCATAATTCTCTATAATTTCTGAAAATAAATCTTAAAATCACCAAAATTCAAAAAATATTATCATTTCACTAACCCATAAAAATTTCAATATAAAAACGTTCATAATTCAAAAAAATACGTAAATCAATCCAATTATCCTTGGAATTAATCATGAATGCATGTATAACTATTTTCATATGCAATAACTTCATAATTCATGTATATGTGTATGTCATATTTATGAGCATGAAAATGCATTTCTTACCTCTTATTAATCACTCATTTTTACTATTCTCGCCTCCCCGTAGGTAATGGGATGTTATATAGATAAATTAATCAAGTTATAAAGACTTCCAAAGTTTACACAAATAGAAACTAGATACTAGCAAGATCACTAGCTGTTAATGTAAGTTGGTTCTATTGCAAATTTCTCACAAAAGGTAGCTATATGAATTGTAATGGCATGAACTAGATTAGTCATGAATTATTCTTAACTTTTTTCTGTGTTGTGGAAAATGAATATTTTCCTTTCATCACATAGGCATAGAACCAAGTAGGATAAGGCTATGTAATAACACTATTTGTGATCTTTCTTAACATGTTACAAGTTCACACTCCATGTTATGATTTGTTGCCACTCCACCAATGGATTACTAATTGCACATTTTTGAAATATAGTTTTCTAAGCTTCATATGTGCATTTGCATTAGAAAAAAATTGTGAAGAGCTCTCCAATGGATTTTTACAAAGGCTTCACTAATTTTTCAAAGATTTAAAATTGTTTAATTTGTCAACAATGGGTAGTTTATCCTTTATACCTTTTTGAAAATTCTATTGATGAATACACATTTAAAGAAGAAATGGTTCAGGTTTTCCTACTCCTTTTAGTATAATACACAATTATTATCATTTATTTAGAACTTTCTTTTATCGTTGCTTCTTAGCTTTCCCCAAGATGTTAGCCACAATATGAATGAGTGCAAGGGAAAATGTGTTAATCCTATATTATATTGTACTTACAAGCTCCAAGAAGATTGTTTTCCACGAGGTAGTGAAGAATTTATTATACTTATCAACTTTCTAGATAATGACAACATCTTTAATTTGTTTGGTCAGTAAGAAGGCCAATTATAAGAGATAGAGTTACTTCCTCTTAAGGAATAAGGTCAAGACCATATTTTATTCAGTACTAGTATTTCAACCTTGGAATTGAAAGTGATTTTCGTTCGGAGACTGCTAATATCTTAGCTTTGTGCAATGGACCTATAGGATTCTAGTTATCATACCATAAGTCTGTTGACTTTCCATTTCTAATATTAAAAAATCAAATTTGAATTAAGCTATGAAAGGCTGAAAATTCAAAATTTCCTACAAAGTATTTTCAAGAAGAGAATGTACAAATAGGTAAATTAATCAAGCTATAAAGAATTCAAAAGTTTACAAAAATAGAAAATAGATACTGGTTACATCACTAGCTGTTACTATAAGTCAGTTCTATTGCAAATTTCTCACAAAAGGTAGCAATATGAATTATAATGGCATTAACTAGCTTAGTTATGAATTGTTCATAACTTTTTTCGTTGTTATGGAAAATGAATATTTTCCTTTCATCACATATGTTTAGAACCAAGTGGGAGAAGGCTATGCAAAAACACTATTTGTAATTTTCTTAACATGCTACAAGTTCACACTCGATGTTATGATTTTTTGCCACTTCACTAATGGATTGCTGATACACATTTTGGAAGTATTGTTTTCTAAGTTTCATATGTGTACTTGCATTAGAAAGAAATTTATGTAGAGCTCTCCAATTGATTTTTACAAAGGCTTCACCAATTTTTCAAATATTTAAAACTATTTAATTTGTCAACAGCGGGTAGTTTTGTATTTATAGCTCTTTATAAATTCTATTGATGAATACACATTCAAAGAAGATATGGTTTAGATTTTCCTACTCCTCTTGGCGTAATGCATAATTATTATCATTTAGTTAGAACATTGGTTTATCCTTTTTTCTTCGCTTTCCCCAAGATACTACCTATAATAAGTGTAAGGGAAAATGTGTTAATCCCATATTATTATGTACTAAGGAAAAGGAGTTGGAAGCTAACAAGATGATGGTTTTCCATAAGGCAGTGAACAATTTGTTAGACTTATCAGCTTTCTAGATATTGACAACATCTTTAATTAATTTGGCAGGTAAGAAGGCCAATTATAAGAGCTCTAGTTACTTCCTCTCAAGTAACAAGGCCAAGACGATGTGTTATTCAGTACCAGTATTTTAACATTGGAATTGAAAGGGATTGTTATTCTGAGACTACTAATATCTTAGCTTTGTGCAATGGACCTACAGGATTCCAATTATCATACTATAAGTCTATTAATTTTCCATTTCCAATATTAAAAAATCAAATTTGTATTAAGCTATAAAAGGCTGAAAATTCAAAATTTCTTATAAAGTATTGTCAATGAGACAACGTACAAATAGATAAATTAATCAAGCTATAAAGAATTCTAAAGTTTACAAAAATAGAAACTAGATACTAGCTTTGTCACCAGCCATTAATGTAAGTTGGTTCTATTGCAACTTTCTTAAAAAAGGTCGCTATATAAATTATAATGGCATTAACTAGCTTAGTCATTAATTGTTCATAACTTCCTTTTTTGTTTAGTCATTAATTGTTCATAACTTCTTTCTTTGTTGTAGAAAATGAATATATTCCTTTCATCATATATGTGTAGAACCAAGTAGGATAAGGCTATGCAATAACATTATTTGTGATCTTTCTTAACATGCTACAAGTTCACACTCCATGTTATGATTTGTTGCCACTCCACTAATGGATTACTGATTACACATGTTTGAAATATGGTTTTATAAGCTTTATATGTTTTTTTCATATTAGAGAAAATTTGTGAAGAGCTCTACAATGGAATTTTACAAAGGCTTCATTAATTTGTCAAACATTTAAAATTGTTTAATTTGTCAAGAGTGGGTAGTTTCTCCTTTATAGCTCTTTGTAAATTCTATTGATGAATACACATTTAAAGAATAAATGGTTTAGGTTTTCCTACTCCCTTTGGTATAATATTCAATTATTATCATTTATTTAGAACTTTATTTTGTCCTTTCTTCTTAGCTTTCCCTAAGATGTTAGCCATAATATGAATCAATGCAAGGGAAAATGTGTTAATCCCATATTATCTTACACTTGCAAGCTCCAAGAAGATTGTTTTGCATAAGGTAGTGAAGAATTTGTTAGACTTATCAACTTTCTAGATAATGACAACATATTTAATTGATTTGGTTAGTACAAAGGCCAATTATAAGAGACAGAGTTACTCCTCTTAAGGAATAAGGCCAAAACCACATTTTATTCTATACTAGTATTTCAACCTTGGAATTGAAAGGGATTATTGTTCTAAGACTGTTAATATCTTAGCTTTGTGCAATGGACCTATAGGATTCTAGTTATCATGCCATAAGTTTGTTGACTTTTCATTTCCAATATTTAAAAACCAAAATTCAATTAAGCTATAACAGGCTGAAAATTCAAAATTTCCCAAAGTAATGTCAAGAAGAGAAGGTACAAATAGATAAATTAATCAAGCTATAAAGAGTTCTAAAGTTTACAAAAATAGAAACTAGATACTGGCTACATCACTAGCTATTAATGTAAGTTTGTTCTATTGAAAATTTCTCACAAAAGGTAACTATATGAATTATAACGACATGAACTAGCTTAGTCATGTATTGTTTACAACTTTTTTCTTTGTTATGTAAAATGAATATTATCCTTTCATCAAATATGTGTACAAGTTGGATAAGGCTTGTGATCTTTCTTAACATGCTACAAGTTCACACTCTATGTTATGATTTGTTTCCACTCCACTGATGGATTACTGATTGCACATTTTTGAAGTATTTTTTTCTAAACTTCATATGTGTATTTGCATTACAGAAAAATTTGTGTAGAGCTCTCCAATTGATTTTTACAAAGGCTTCTCTAATTTTTCAAATATTTAAAACTGTTTAATTTGTCAACAGCAGGTAGTTTTGCATTTATAGCTCTTTATAAATTTTATTGATGAGTACACATTCACAGAAGAGATGGTTCAAATTTTCCTACTCCTTTTGGCATAATGCACAATTATTATCATTTAGTTAGAACATTAGCTTGTCCTTTTTTCTTAGCTTTCCCCTAGATGCTAGCCATAATATGAATGAGTGTGAGGGAAAATGTGTTAATCCCATATTGTCTTGTACCAAGGAAAAGTATTTGCAAGCTCCAAGAAGATGGTTTTCTATGAGGTAGTGAAGAATTTGTTAGACTTATCAGCTTTCTAGATAATGACAACATCTTTAATTTATTTGGCAGGTAAGCAGGCCAATTATAAAGAGATCGAGTTACTTCCTCTCAAGGAATAAGGCCAAGACCATTTGTTATTTAGTACCAGTATTTCAACCTTGGAATTGAAAGGGATTGTTGTTCTGAGACTACTAATACTTAGCTTTATGCGATGGACCTACAGGATTCTGATTATCATACCATAAGTTTATTGATTTTCCATTTACAATATTAAAAATTAAATTTGTATTAAGCTATAAATGGTTGAAAATTCAAAAAATGTCTTACAAAGTATTATCAATAAGAGAATGTACAAATAGATAAATTAATCAAGTTATAAAGAATTCTAAAGTTTACAAAAATAGAAACTAGATGCTAGCTACATCCCTACCTATTAATGCAAGTTAGTTCGATTGCATCTTTCCCATAAAAGGTCGCTATACAAATTATAATGACATTAACCAGCTTAGTCATGAATTGTTCATAACTTCTTTCTTTGTTATAGAAAATCAATAGATTCCTTTCATCATATATGTGTCGAACTAACTAGGATAAGGCTATACAATAACACCATTTGTGATCTTTCTTAACATGCTATAAGTTCACACTCCATGCGATGATTTGTTGCCACTCCACTAATGGATTACTGATTGCATATTTTTTAAATATTGTTTTTTAAGCTTCATATATATTTTTGCATTAGAGAAAAATTTGTTAAGAGCTCTCCAATTGATTTTTACAAAGACTTCACCAATTTTTCAAATATTTAAAACTGTTTAATTTGCCAATAATGGGTAATTTCACCTTTATAGCTATTTATAAACTTTATTGATGAATACACATTTAAAGAAGAGATGGTTCAGATTTTCCTACTCCTCTTATCATAATGAATAATTATTATTAGTTAATTAGAACTTTAGTTTATCCCTTTTTCTTATCTTTCACTAAGATGCTAGCCATAATATGATTGAGTGTAAGGGAAAATGTGTTTGTCCCATATTATCTTGTACTAAGGAAAAGGATTTGCAAGCTCCAAGAAGATTGTTTTGCATGATGCAGTGAAGAATTTACTAGTCATGTCAACTTTTTAGATAATGACCACATCTTTAATTGATTTAGCAGGTAAGAAGGCCAATTATAAGAGATAAAGTTACTTCCTTTCAAGGAATAAGGCCATGACCATATGTTATTCAGTACTAGTATTTCAACCATGGAATTGAAAGGGATTGTTGTTTTGAGACTACTAATATTTTAGCTTTATGCAATGGACCTATAAGATTGAAATTATCATACATTAAGTCTGTTGATTTTCCATTTCCAATATTAAAAAATCAACTTTCAATTAAGCTATAAAAGGCTAAAAATTCAAATTGCCTTACAAAGTATTGTCAAAAAGAGAATGCGCAAATAGATAAAATGATCAAGCTATAAATAATTGTAAAGTTTGCAAAAATTGAAACTAGATACTAGCTACATCACCAGCTACCAATGTAAGTTGGTTTTATTGTAACTTTTTCATAAAAGGTCACTATATGAATTGTAATGGCATTAACTAGCTTAGTCATTAATTGTTCATAGTTTCTTTCTTTGTTGCGGAAAATGAATATATTTGTTTCATCAAATATGTGAAGAATTGATTTAACACAAGTTTTCTATACAGTGATATTTTCATGGTTTTTGTTATACTTTTTGGCTTTTTTGTTAGATATTGCGCTTAATTTAGCTTAGGAGTGCTTGTTTGGAATTAATAGAGTTTGAGGGTAAATTTGTCATAATTAGTTAGTAATTGCACTCACTTGGTATCTAGCACAATTGATATTGCAAACTATTTCTTTTCATTATAGAACACTCAAGAAGTAGAGCCAAGAGTGAAGACCAAGAAATTCCAGGTCAGAAGATCAAGTAAGAAGAGCTCTCGGGAAAGGTTCGTCGCAAAAAAGGAATGACTTCACCGCAGCGAAACCTTCAAATCAGCAATGTAGGCCCAAACCATTATTGAAATTTTCATTTACGCATTTGTGCAAACCAACACAAATATTGATTTAGAAACCCTATTTTGGGATAAGTGACGAAAGGAACTTAGAGGGATAGCCTCCATCAATCATCTCCTATCTTTCTCTCATCTAACCCTAATTTCATCCATTTTTCCACTATCAATCCTCCACCATGAGTGACCTAGATTCATTCCCATTTGTGAAGCTTCCAGGTGCAATGCGTGGCTAGGCGTTTCTATTCCTCTTGGAGATGTAGTAATGGCTGGAGGTCAATGGGAGTAGTTTAATCCATGTTCAGCTATGAATTTATAAATTCCTAGGTCTAGGATTTATAATTTGTAGTTGAGCTACTTGATTATAGTTTTAATCAAAATTTGGATATTCATTATGTGAAGTTTGGATTGGTTTATGTAGCAATTTGAGCTTAAATATATGAAGTTTCATATATATCTATTTGTGATCTTCTTGATTCTCTCTTATCTTGCATGGTTATGTTTGATATTGAGTTGATTTTGGATTTCATTTGACATATTGCATTAGCTGATCTTACTATACACAGTAAGAGCACTTAATAGGATCTTAAGAAATGGAGTCCTATTGATTAAGATCCTAGACTTAAAGAGTACTTTAAGGTTTAACATTTTTAAGCTTAGTGATTTGTACTCCTGCAAAAATAAATTTTGAACTATGATAACCAAAGCTCACTTTCAAGAGGATTCTATCACTATTTAATCATCTATTTTTCATCTTTCCATTTTCTATATCCCTAAAAATCATAAAATACATTTTACAATTCAATTTAGTTCAATTAAATGATTTCAAAAATCAAAACCCCCCATTTTCCTAATTAACTTACATAGCATAGAATATAAGTTAACTTAAGTCCATTAATTTTAGGTTCTGATTAAGTGAACGACCCGAGGTTGCACCCTATAATGCAATCCTTGGATTATTTTCATTTAACCTCTAAGGGTTTTACGATTAGGTTCGAATGAAGAATCAAGTAAGATAAGGCCATGTAATAACACTATTTGTGATCTTGCTTAACATGTTACAAGTTCACATTCCATGTTATGATTTGTTGCCACTCCATTGATGGATTACTGATTACACATTTTTGAAGTATTGTCTTCCAAGGTCCATATATGTTTTTTCATTAGGGAAAATTTTATGAAGAGATCTCCTATTGATTTTTACAAAGGCTTGACCAATTTGTCAAATATTTAAAATTGTTTAATTTGTCAACAACGGGTAGTTGCTCCTTTATAGCTCTTTATAAGGTTATAGTAGCTTTAGGCTGTATTTGCACTATACTGTTTTTTACAAAGAGACATGCCTATGATTTTGTTAAAAAAGTTTGCTAGATAATGTCCTGTTGAATGTTCCATTAACACTAGGACATCACCAATTCTTGTTCTCGTCATTGTCTTTTAATTCCACATTGTTAAACTACATCTACAAATAGTTGTCATTTATTCTTAAGAGGATCTAATTCTTAACTAACATTGCATCTAATAGGTTCCAATTCTCTAGAAATGTTTCTCAATATATTTAGCTTAACATTATATTTAATAAGACCATTAGATATCCAATTTTCATGTTAAAATAGTGTGTTCATCCTATTCCTTACTATTTTTTTAATGGATTCTAATAAAGCTTCTCCATTTGAGTATCTCCTTCAATGTAGTAGAAGAATTCCTTGATGTGAGATAAATTTCACAAAAGCTATTGTCTTTGATGTACATTGCATATACCCACTTGCGCCATAAAAACTTATGGTCATTAATCAATCTCCATGATCTCTTGATCATCATACAGTTGTTTAAGAGTTTTAAAAGAATGATGTTAAAACCTCCATGCTTTTTAGAGCTATAGACATTATACCATTTAATGTTATCTTTATAACCTCCTTCATTTGAACTATACTAGAGAAAGTTCCTAAGAATTTTATCAATGCTATTGTTCATATCACTAAGGATAGCAAGATGTGTTGCCCAATGAATATTAATTGAAGATAGCTTAGCCATACTTAGTTAACCTCTCCCACTTAGAGATAAATTATTCATTCTCCAACTATGATTTTTGCTTGTATTTATCCACCAAAGATTTAAAAATTCCATAACTTTATCTAAAAGTAGTTAATCAAACTAAAAGATAGGTGAAAGGCACAGAGATTTCTCTCAAACTAGTAATATGTTTAACCATACTTCTTTAATCCTCAACTCTTTTAGGAATGTGAAAATAGGATTTGTTAATATTAACATGAAGACCAGTCAGCTTGATGAATATATTAGTAGTCTTTAAAACATATATAAGTGAATTTTTTTCCACTATGGCTAAGATAATCAAGTCATCAACAAAGACGAGCGTGGTAATTCCCAATTTCTTGTATTTATAATAATATTTGAAATGGTTATTCCTCTAAATAATTATAATTAAAGGTCTATTGAATAGCTCCATGATAATGAAAAATAAGTATGGTGAAGAAGGGTCTCCCTGTCTAATGCCTTTGGAACTCTTAAAGAATTTTGTTGGTTCTCCATTTATTAGAATACTAAAAGATGAAGTGGTGAAGCAAAATGAAATCCATTCAATGAAACAATCTGGAAAATTCAAATCCTTTATAATCTTACATCTAATCAACATTATTATAGGCTTTCTTTAGATTAATCTTCATAATGCAGTTTTTATATCGTCTAGCTCCTTTGGATATAACCCTTCATAAATTCTTGTAACAAAAGAAATTTATCACTCATCTCTTTACTAGGAATATAAACCCCTTGAGCATTGTTTATATGGTTTATGAAGAAAATCTTTAATCTATTAGCCAAGATTTTTTAAATAATCTTGTAGATTGAGTTACAACAAGCTATAAGTCTGAAATATACTTTTGCTCACCTCTTTTAGGAATAAGTTTTATGAAGTTGCCATTAATTACTTTAAGTGTCCTTTTCTTATCAAATAATTATAGCACTGCATCTAGTACTATGTCTTTGATGATATGCCAAGCTTTAGTGAAGAACATTATATTAAACCTATCTAGCCATGGATCTTTATAGGGATTCAAACCTTTAATAATTTGCTCTATTTCTACTTTGGTAAAAGGTTTTGAAAGTATTTCAGCTTTTTGAGATGTAATAAAGCTACATATGATACTTTTTAGCACTTCTATTGAAGATTAAACATTAGTAGGGGCCTACATAACATTGGAGAGGTAATTAAAGGCCTCTAATTGACTGTAAATGGTGTGATTATTACACATTAGATTGTTGATTATATTTGTATCTTTCTTGGCTATAATTGATCTATGAAAGAAAGTTGATACTTTGTCACCAACCATTAACCAAGCAATTCTGGACCTTTGTCTCATCAATGACTGATCAAATGAGAGAGCTTTAGAGAAGCTATACAAAGCTTGCTTCTCCTTATTAATCATTATTCTACATTGAGGATTTTCATATAACTCATTATGAGCTTAAATTAGAGCACTTCTAGTAGTTGTAACAAGATAGTGTAAATTTTTTGTGTTCTCCTTATACAATAGTTTTATATTCTGCTTGATCAAAGGCATATTCAAATAGTATTTGTACTGTTTTGAAACGTTCATTTCTTCTTTTATCCCTTTTTATAAAGCATTATCAAAGAAAGGAACATACAAAAGAAAATTTTAAACCTAAAAGGGCGTCTGATTCTTTGATAATCAGTTGAAGTGATTACATATGAGTGATCTAATAAAAAATAGATATAGAATGAAGTTGTTGGCAAATTGTTGAAACCAATCAATGTTTGCGAGAGATTTATCAAGTTTTCTCCTAATAAGATCATTTCCCTACTAGTTGTTAGTTCATGTGAAGAAATTACCAATTTAGGCTACATTAGTTACTTCAAGACTAGATAAGCATAATATTAAATCCCAACAAGGAATTTTATTTATCTAGATTCCTTCAACTTCCTCAAATGTGATGATTACATTAAAATCTCTAGCGATTAACCATAACTTATTAGTGTGACTAGAGATCCTTCTAATGTTATTCAATAAATGATTCCTTTGATATCTATTATTGTGAGCATATGTAAAAGATATTTGAACTCACTCTTAGAAGATTTACACATAACATCAATATTAATCATCTTATCTATGATGCATGATGGAGAGGCTACAATATTTTTATTGTTATAAAGAACTAGAATTCTGCCATTAGGATTCTGATAAAATTTGACTATTTCTAGCCATTCACTGATTAGTAGCTTCAAAATATCACATTTGTAGCTCTAAATTTGGTTTCAAAAATAGTTAGAAGATCTGATTTATTATCTCTAATGAAATATTTAATAATTAAATTTTTGGATGGAGCATTAGCTCCTCTAAAGTTCTAAAATGCAATCTTCATGTTTTCTAGTTATTGAGCAAATGGATTCTTTTTCCTACTTGGTTTCCTTTTTTCACAGTATTTTCAAATTCTTTCATCATTCACCTCAATCTCCAGGTTTAATGAAAATACTTTATTCTTCAAGATTGGAGTTTCCATCAAATTCTCTTCTCTATTAAGCTCCTTTAGAATATTCTAATTTTCTAGCAAATTCACTCATCTCTATTCAACTCCTTTATAATATTTTGACTATCTATTGACTCAATAAGATATGATGTTACACCTTCTCCTATCTCTCTTCAAGATTTAACTAGTGTTTCCTCTCTTGAACTACTTTTATTGTTACGCTCATTATCCTATATTGTAACATATTCCTCTAATTGATCAAAGAAACTTATTTTAAATGTCTTAGTAGTAGAAATCAACTTCTTTCTAGCCCCTTCAAAATCAAGTTTCTAAGTATAATAAAATCTTAATTGTCTTCTATAGTTTCAAGTTGCTCATTGAATCTTATAGTCCATATAGAATTAAGTAATAAGATAATGAGCTAACTGTTATATAGAATCTTGTAGATTTGATTATTAAAACCTGAGCAATACCTTGATCTATACAAATTAGTTTTCCAATGTAACTTGCAAAATAGCTTAATCCATTTTTTTCCAGTATTCTAAAGGTACCTTATAAATGCAAATCTATAAAGGTAAATAGTTTTGTTTAATTTCATTAATTTTCATTCTACGCTTCCAAAATTGTAGCTAAAGGGTTTTACTCGAACATGCCATGGACTAGTTTCAAGTATCTTTGCTTGAAAATTTGAAAAAGAAAGTGTCATCACTATTTACAAGTATAATGATTATTCCAAATTACTTCTAGTTGTTAAATTTTGGCTATTTCATAAAAGGAAAGGCTATCCTTTTACCATTGAAGAAACCTATTAGTGTAGAGCACCATTTCTATAATCTAGCTATAAAAACTTCGATGGGGGGTGACACCATATATTTTTCTTAAACCTTACTTTGTGGGAAGTATCTTAACTTAGCTTCTAAAGTGTATTTACTAGTAAATTAAACCTAAGTCTTCCAAACAATGAAGGACTTGCAAGTTGAAAAGCAACTTAAAGAGATGTTTGTACTAGATAAGATTTTGTAGGAATTGAACCAAAAGGTAGGAAGTCATTTGAAAACTTCATTATCTAATAAATAAAGAGAAGAACCACCAAACAAGAACTAAGAATGTAGTTGATTAAGAAGAAGAAGTTGCTCGAGAAGAACAAAACTATGTAGGAAAGGTGTTTAGAGTACACACAGATAGTATATGACAATTAGTGTGTACTAATATAGTTCGAATGAACAATATCAAGAGAAGGTAATAGATTGAAGGATTTAACAAACGTAACCAACAAGAAGAGAAGACAATAAAGAATAAGCAGTTAGGAGAATGAAAACATCATAAATCGAGTCGGAGGAAGATATTTAGCATTCAAACATGAGAAGGTGACAAGACATAGAAAGAAGGAAGAGAGAAACATAATGAACTGGTAGGAAAAAATTTCTTGGATGAGAACTTGTCATTTCCATTCTTGTGTAGGATGGTTGGTTAAATTGACTCTCTCAATTGTATAATTTGTTGGAAAGTCCAAGAATGTGCATCATTTATTGAAATTACCCAAATGCTTTTCGTTTTTAGATATTAGATGTCAGTCCATTAAATTTACTTGTTTTCTTTGTTAGTATATAGCTTCAACGGTCTATTGGCGAGTAATACCTTGCTCATTTTCCTTATACTTAGTTGCTTAGGTTAGCTTATTAATGACCATTTAAACATGGAGTTCTTTTTATGGAGGTAACTCTAATCTATATAAAATTCCCAATAAGCTTATCATTCTCCTTCATAAGTCTTTTGGGATAGCTAGATATGAGATCATATGTATAATCTACGGATAATAGATATGGATAGCTAATGTATACCTCTACATGATAAGGCTTTACTATACCAAGCTATCAATCTCCATGTGATGGAGCTAATTAGAGGACTATAATCACTTAAATTTAGTTTTTTTTTAAGATGGGAACTCCTAATAATTTAAAAGGAGGCTTTATAATTCTCAATTCTATAGAGTTAGCAAATTCAAATAAGTTTAGGGAGCATTCAGATGAGAACATGCAAGACCTCATACTAGGATTGACATTGAGGCCAAATAATTTTCTAAAATTATTCAAAGAATCCATTAAGGTTGTAATAGATCAGCTCCACATAGCATAATAAGATCATTAGCAAATAGGAGGTGTGAGAGCTTGATCTTCCCATATCTTAGTTATATCTAAAGGAGGGTTCCTGCTAATGTGAAGTGTTGCAATCCTTAAGATCACTTCCATTGAGATTGCAAATATGTAGGTCAAAAAGGTTCACCCCAGCTAACTCCTTTTACAACTTTGAAGTTTTTAATAGGCTTTCCATTCACTATAATAGTATAAAACACTGAGTTTACGTAGGCTATAATCTAATTCACAAATTTACTTAGATAAACTAGTGGTATTAGTGAAGATTTGATGAAATCCCAGCTTATAGAATTAAAAGCCTTAGTGAAATCAACTTGTAGGGCATAACTTTTATGGGAATTATTAGAGTTGTATCTTTTAAAAATCTCTTCAATTATAAGGATGTTGTCATTAATGAATCTACCCTCTATGTAAGCTCCCTATCTTGCATTACAGATTAGTTTAAGGGTCTTATTCAACCTATTGACCAAAATCTTTGAAATTACCTTCTACAAAACATTACAACATATTATTGACATGTATTCTTTCAAGGATGAGACAGAATTAAAAGTGCAAAATTATAACTAATTTAATGTTTCATGCAATATGTTTTGAAAATCCACTTGGTACTTATAATTTGGTAGTCTTCTAACCTAGATCTTAATGTCCACAACTTACTTCTTTTAAATTTATTTAACTATTTGTTCATAATTAAAAACAAACTCTCATTATCGAAGGCTTCTTCTATGGTTTTATGTTCATTTTGAGACAGAAATGCAAGATCAAGCATACTTTTAAGATGTAATCTAGTACTTACCCCTTTATAGAAATCACCAATGATTTACTTTGAAAAGTGAATCCTCTTAAATTTCTAAACTTTTAAAAGTTCCTCCTTCCTTTTTTCTTCCTTATATGGTTCAATAGCGTCTTTTCTTGACTTTTAGGAGGCATCTTAATGATCCTTTTTATGTTCATCAAAGGTCAACTTCATTATATTCTTTGAAAGAAAAATGTCAACATTCTCAGACTTTTCTTGAAAGGTATATGGTCTTATTCATTAAAGGGAAAAACATATTTTTCTTCTCAATGCTTCATGTTTTAATTCTTAACCAATAATCCTTGTATATCATTTAACTATGTAAGGACTTCCATTAATGTACTTTTAATAGAAGTTCTATATGGACCTAATTTTAGCAAAGCTGAAACACATATTAGACCTTAATAGAGCCAATATGTATTACAAGCCTTATTAACATATTAGTTCTCCAAGTTTTACCCAAGTTGTAATTAAGTCCATAAAATTTAATTTTACCAAATTGACTTTGCAGTTATAAAAATTAGTGTTTAAAATATAAACTATCTTACATACTCTTTCTATTTTCCTTAAACTCAATAGAAGTAGGTGACGAATGACACTATCACAATGTTAACTAAAAATTATAAAATTAGCTTCAAAAAGATGAAATCAACATAATTGAAACCCATTGAAGCTTAAAGTTGTTAATTCATCAAAGGAACCTAGCTAGAAGATTGAAGGAACCCATCAAAGGGAGAAAACGACTATTGGATCAGAAACAGAAAAGCATGCCATATTTAGAGATCCAGTAGATTTCAAAACTTTTTAGAAATCTTATTTGCAGCAGAAGCAATATATCCAAATCATCATGCCAATTTATACATGATATGGTATAAAGGTAATAATAGACAAAAACAAGATGAAGAGTATTACCGACTACTTTGCTACAACTTTAATTCCTTGCTACGCTATCCTCTCCTTCTTCTTGTATCCAAAGCCTTTGCTTTGTCAATCTATCTTCTCCTTGTTGTTGTATCCTCAAC
>JAOQMP010076655.1:0-19312 GCA_027563575.1 Erythroxylum pedicellare | reverse complement strand
ATGATTAATGATTTATAATTTGTTATAGAGATGTTTTGAGGTTGAATGATCTTCTTCATGAGGTTAGGATGAGTGCAAAAAATTGAATAATGAATGGGTAAATGTTTATGTCCTATTTTTGGGTTAATGATCAATTTGGATCATGCTTTATTAGTGAATGTTTTGGATTTGAAATGGAGTTGAGAATGAGGAGCAAATGAAGTAGAAAAGGGTGATCTTTGTACAAGTATGTTAGGTGTAAAAATCTGGAAAATTTTGAAAATGATGGATTGGAAAATGTTTATTGAGTATGCTTTAGTTCTTTAGCCATATCCTTTTCTATAATTAGTCAAATGAGATGATTATTGATTTAAAGTAAACAAGAGACATATGGTTACATTTTTTATGAAGAAGTCGAATTCAAAATCTATTTATAAGAGTCTCAAAATCTAACCTGAAGTTAAAAAACTGGGTATACGTCTGTGGAAGTTCACTGCGACAAACTTATGGAATTTGCCACGACAATCTTGAAGGTTAGCTAGGATTTCTTTCGGGTAAAGTTCGCCGCGACCAACTCTAGGTTTCATCATGGTGAACTTGTGAAAATTACACGAGAATTCGGTGAACTTTTTTCTACATTGAACATGCTTCGGTATTTTGGGTATATCTTCTTGATTTGGAATAAACTAGAGATATAGGGCTACAAATTATATGAAGACATAAAATTCTGAATCTACTCTAAAAGTTTCAATTTCTGGGTGGAAGTTTAGTATAGGGCACTGTCTCAGAATAAAAGCAATCCGAAAATATTTGGAATATAACTTTCACAATACTGAATCAAATTGAATAATCATAGTGTCATTAGAAATCTAAGACATAGGGGAGCAATTTTATAGAAGAAAGTATTATTAAATATCCCTATTTGCATTGTCTAAATGATCAAGAATAGTAGACCCAAAAGTCAATTTTATGGGAAAAATCTGGAATTTTGATCAATGAGTTATGAATTGAGATTTTAATGGTTTTATTGGGATATAGACCATAATTATACATGGTACTTATGTGAGTTGGTAATACAAATGTTTACGAGATGCGAATAATGGATAGATTCCCTAGATTATCATAAACATACATTGTAGATATTCCTTATACACACGTATACATAAATGAATGCTTATAATTGTGTAAATATTAATGTTTCTATGCATTGTGTGTATTGCATAATTTTGATGTGTAGGATAAACGTTTACATTCAAACGTTTCCAGGTCATTGGAGCTAGTGCTAATCTGGAGCGTACTGTGAGTAGACCTAGATGGTCTTACTTTATTGTTTGTTTGGTTATATTATGAATTTTGTGATTATGAATGAGATATGAATGTGATTATTCTGACTCCAGATAGTAAATGTCTGACGAGTTTGCTAAATGTAAAGATATCGAAGTGCTACTTGTATGTCAATTTTATGAAATAAGTGATACATGATTTGATTGTTAAACATCCGCATATGAAAGAAAAGTGATTCTCAACTTTAATGTTGAATGCTGGACTAAGGTTCGATGATAAGTGAAAGTGAAAAATTGATCGTATATGATTGATGCATTTCATTACATGAATGCATAAAAGATAAAGGCAGTTGTGACCGAAGTAGCTACCAAAAAAGAGCTTAAAGCTCAAACTGTGAAAAAGAGCCTAAAGCTCAGAAAGTGTATAAGAGCCAAAGGCTCACTATGTAAAATAAGCCTGGTATCCCCAACGGATACAGGACAGTTATTAATGAACCTAGTATCCCTAATGGATACGGGATAGTTATCAATGAGCTTGATATCCACAATGGATACGAGAAAGTTAGGCACTCAGTCACAACAAAATAACAATGGAAAGTGAGTCTCATGTGCACTGTATATGTATAATATGAATGATTATAATGTGCTGAATGTAAAAGTGAAACGATGGATCAAGTGTATGTGATTTAATATGATTACCAAATAAATGACGTGAATTGTTTGTTATGTGACCAAGTGAGCCATCAAGGATGGTCACTCATTAAGTTTGCAAAACTCACCCAAAATTTGCAATATTTTTCAGGCTTAGAAAAGTTACCCCATTAGACTAACGAGAGTACAGAGACTGCATTCAAGTAAGAGATAAAGGTCGGGATTAGTTCGCGTCTACATTTGTACTTTTTTTATTTTTGTATCAATTTGTATATTCTGAAATTTTTATACAAAGCAAATATGAATATTTCTTTATGTAATAGCTTTTGAAATTGGAAATGTTGACGAATGAAATTGATCAAAGTGTGATAATAATATTTGTGTTTTCGAGGTTTATGTAATAAAAAGTATAGGCCAGATTTTGATTACTGATCTTCGTATATGCCTATATTGCTTTTCAAAAACAATTATACTAAGTTCTAAGTGTTTAACTGTTCTAGCATGCCACCCTTGCGGGATTTGCACTCGAACATCACTTGAGATGTTGGGTACGGGTCTAGCGAGAGTAGGGTGCTACAAAAAGGCTCAGTAACCAATAGAAGAAAGCTTTCACATGGTGCATTCTCTACTCTAAAGTGTTTGATAAGTATGTTACCTTATGAAAATGTAAAATTTTAAGGATGGAGTTTAACTACACAACTCTAAAGAAGTTGTTAATGGGACTGAACCTAACCAAATTTAATCTTTAAGAAGTTTAATTTATTTAGATTTGTTACTTTTAGCTACAAATAATTATTTGGATTTAGTTAGTTTTGTTTTAAAATGGATAATTATTTTTTGATTTTATTAAGCCATAATTATCATTAAATTTTTTAGAATGCTAGTAGACGTTTTGTTATTTTATTGTGAACTTTTTAGGTGGAAGGCAAGGAAAGATCATCAAATAGTTAGGCAAGGAATATAGGGATAATTACAAAAATCAGCTATTATAAGAACCTATTTACAACCATTCTTATGATCTTTTGTAAGGAATTGGAGGTCCAATGACTAGTGCAAAGACCAAACACATACAAGGTTTAATTATGCAGATGTAAAAAAAGGAGACTATTCAAGATGAATAAGATACATTTCTAATATTAGTCACTTTTTTATATGTGATTGAAGATGAAATATGCTTAATACATAAAGAATATGGCTTGGAAAATTTTTAATGACCTAGTTTAAGTTTTTGAGTTAAAAATGGAGTCTAATTAACATAACTAAGATGTACTTAAGTTTTTTTTATTTAAGTTAATGGACTTTACTTTGTTTGTTTTAAATAAGTCATCATCTATTTTATTACAATTGAGCCTAACATACGTGGGCTTTTATTACTTAAAAGCTAGTATATATTAGTTATTTAGTTTTAGGATTTTAGATTTTTTTTGGATAAAGATTTGAGTTTTTCTAAAGTTACTTAGTTATTCCTAAATAGATTATGATAAAGGATAAATGAGGAATGTTCTTTTCCTTATAAGACTTTAGTTTTTAGGAATTTTATACCTAATAAAGGCTATCTTACTAATGTAATTCATTGACCATTATAATAATAAAAAATACTTTGAGAGCTTTCTACGCTTTTGTTATAATTTTCCGTTATTCTTTGACAATAAATTAATCTAATCTTATTGAGGAAACTTGTGATGATTAAAATTGTTACAAATTTTTTTTCTATTAAGCCTGTTTAGGGCTAAGCTCTTCTATCATGATTGTAAAGATGATCATAGAGTTCTTATTCCTTGTAATATGAGTTTTAGGTGGTTTCTAGCCTAAATTTCTCATTATTTGGTATTAAAGCTTTGGATATTGAAATGAAGTCTTATCTATCCTTTAAGTATTTGCTTTTCTTTTCATATTTGATTATGTCGTGTATCATTAATCCTACATAATTCCTTTCGTAATTCTTTCAAATGTATAATTCATATCGTATATTCTTCTTCAATTAAGATGTTACATTCTCTTTTCTATTATGTTTTGAGTCATTCCATAGCATCTATACATCAAATTAAAATAGACATAAAAATAATTTAGAATAGAAAGTGCGCATCAAAATCTAAATATAATATATTATGCAACACAATTACAAAGTGTTGTAGTGTGCAATAAAGTGCTCTAATCCTTTTCTTATTTGAAAACGATACTGAGTTATATTTTTTTCTTTGTTATATTCTTGTTGATCTCATTTTCTTTGGTCTTTCTTGTTGATTTCATTAACTAAGTTATAAACTCCTATTATTACTTGTTGTTTTGGTAAGACCATTAATAGAGTTCTTCTTAAAGGGCTTATAAGGAGAACTTGAGTGGTGAAAGGAAATAACAGTGATAACATCATTGAGAAAATCTAAAATTAATAGATAACCTAATCTTAAGTATAAACATATAAGGTACTACGTGTAGATAAATAAAATGTTGGTATCAATAATTTATTTAGATGTTTAGGTATGAGTAGAAGTGGAAAAAATGCAAAAATTAATCTCAAGTTGCTTATAAAGGCTATCCAAGACTAATTCAAGGTTTTAAACATAAGTTTGTATACTTTAGAGTCTTTATATAGACCTAAATCCTATAAGAAAACATATTTATTGAGGAGAATGAGGAGGATTCTAATTATGAAGTGACTAGGTTTAAGAACAGTAAAACAAATGTTTTAAAATGAGATAGCAATTTGGGTAGTATAAAAATGAAAATCATTAACTTTCAGGGGAGGAATCATCTCAAAGTATACTTAAAATGGTAGAGGAAGGTAATATTTAAAGTGGGAGAGGAAGGTAGAACATATTTTTGATTGTCATAATTACTCTAAGAAAAAAAAGGTTAAACTACTAGTGGTTGAGTTTATAGATTATATAAGTATTAGTGAGATTAGTTTATGATTAATATGCGCAAGAATAGTAAGAGAAAAATTTAGTTATGAGAAGAGATGAAGAAGAGTGATGTGTAAGAGGTTCATACCTAATTATTATTGTAGGGACTTATGCAAAAAGTTGCAAAAGGTGACTCAAGGTTCCATAAACATAGATAATTACTGTAAAATCACTCTCAAAAGCTCAACATGCTCTTCTATACTCTTTGAGTATACTAAGATGTCATCGACAAGCATAATTACAAAACGATCTAGGTAGGACTGAAACACCTTATTCATCAAAGCCAGAAATGCAGGTGGGGCATTAGTTAACCCAAACGACATTGCTAAAAACTCAAAGTGCCCATACCTGCTTCTTGTTAAGTCAAAATGACTTTACGATTAATTTTGATGAAAACTAAATAATGATGCAGGAAGGAAATGGGATGGAAGCAGATAAAAATGAGATGGAAGCAAAATGAGACGGAAGCAAATAAAAATGAGACGGAAGCAAAATGAGACGCAAAGAAAAATGAGACGCAAAGTAGAAAGCAGAAATGAGACGGAAGAAAAATAAGACGAAGCGAAGCCGAAAAAGAGACTAAAGAATCGAAGACAAAGAACCAAATCAGTTTGAGTTAGTTACACAACTCAACTGAATACCCGTTTCTTTAAAGATCAAGAAACAAGAAGAAAGAAGCAGTTATCAAGAAGCAGTTGAAGATGAAGACTACAAATACGAGTCGAAGTTGAAGACTGAAAAAGTTAGTTATTTTCAAAACGTTAAATACTGTATTTGTGCAAAACATGAGAGCTATATTTTCTGTAACAAAGCTCGCAATATCTTTCTGTAAGAAAGAAGAAAAGCTGAGAGCCTGAAGAGGCTAAGTGAGAAAAAGAAAACTTGTTGTAAGAGACCTAAAGAGGCTCGATGAAAAGAATACTTGTACTTTTTTGAAGTATAGTGAAATCTCATAAGGGATTCTAAGGACTGGACGTAACCCACAGTTTGGGGTGAACCAGTATAAAATTGCTGTGTCGATTCTCACTCTCAACTCTTAACTCTTGTTTCTATTGTTGATACAAATACTTTATAATACTGTTTGTCAATCGTTTTGAGAAAGCAAATTTTTAAAAAGGGGATTGTACTAAAAATTTGAATACACAATTCAACCCTCCTTCTTATGCATTTTGTATATCGCATACTAACGTGTGATTCACTTCAATTGGTATCAGAGCTCGGTGTCCAAGAATCACTGTAACAAAGTGTGGATAAAGATCCATAACAGAGTCACACATATACATAGCTAAAGGTGCCTCTGTAACTAGACCTCTGGCGTTCAATGGAGAAGACTATCATTACTGGAAAAATAGGATGCGGCTCTTCATTGAATCTACTCATATTGATCTTTGGGAGATAATAGAAAATGGACCGTATACACCGATAGATGAAGAAGGAAATGTCATTCCACGAATCAAATGGTCTGTAGAACAAAAAGCAAGATTCTAGCTAAATTCGAAGGCTAAGTTTTTCTTAAGCTGTGCCCTAAGCAGAAGTGAGTATGATAAAGTTCACGGATGCGACACTGTGAAGGAGATGTGGGATACGCTATCCATCACACATGAAGGCACAAATCAAGTAAAGGAGTCCAAGATAAGCATTCTTGTACACCAATATGAGCTGTTCAAAATGAAGGACGAAGAGTCTATCGATCAGATGTTTGGAAGATTTCAAACTATCATCAATGGACTTAAAGCTCTCGGTAGAACGTAAGACAATTAAGATCACGTTAGAAAGATCTTAAGAAGTTTACCGAAGAGATGGAGACCAAAAGTTACAGCTGTACAAGAAGCCAAGGACTTAAGCGTATTGAAGCTTGATGAATTACTTGGATCTTTGAAGATACATAAAGTTAAACTCGATGCAGAAGATAAGCCCAGACGGGACAAATCCATAGCATTGAAGGCTGGACAGAAGAATTAGAAGAATCAAAGGAAGAGGAGCTCATCATCGAAAGCGCTGAAGATTGAGGAAGTCAAGGATGACGATTCCAATAATTCAGATTATGCTTCAAATGAAGAAGATGATGAACTATCCTTTATCTCAAGGAAGATCAAATGGATGTGGAAGAAAAAGGCTAAAGAAAACAAAGAATCCTACTTCAAGAAGAATAGCAAAGATGAAGGGAAAAACGAGAAAACATCCATCACATGCTGTGAATGCAATAAACCGAGACATTACAAGTTCGAGTGTCCATTGTTAAAGAGAAAGCCAAAGAAGAGTAGCGAAGGAAAGAAAAGCATGATGGCAACCTGGGAAGATCTAGATTCGTCTGAATCAGATACGGACTCAGAGGCATCGGTGCAAGCAAATATTTGCCTAGTAGTCGAAGAAGAAAGTGATGAGGAGGTAACCTCAAAATTTAATGAATTACAAGATGCATATTCAGAACTATTAGAAGAGTCTCATGCCATTCTAAAGCAGTACAAGTTGCTTAAGAAAAAGTATGTAGAAAACTTGAAAAACACGCAAGCATTAGAAGAGGAAAATGTCTGTCTAAAGAAACAAGTAGACGAGATGAAGAAAAAGGTTGTGGTAGACAGATCTGAAGAGATCAATTAGTTGAAACAGAGAATAAATAGTCTTTCATCTGATCTATCAACATTTACGGAGAGTATGAGGAAAATGAATGATATGCTAGGAAAATACAGACACCCTAATGATAAAACTGGATTAGGGTTTAATAAAACTATCCTCAGCATAAAAAGATTTCTACTCCCTTTAGGAAGAAATTTCATCTACCTAATCATTATCATAAATGTCATCAATTGCATCATCATAGTATGAATTGTGCACGAACTAACCCTAAAGGACCCAAGAAAATATGGGTACCTAAGAAACAGATAATACCACTTGTAGATATCCTTCCTTGGAAAAAGTAGCTAGCGCTATTGGTACTTGGACAGTGGATGCTCGCGACACATGACGGGAAGAAGGTCTATGTTCCTAGATCTTCAGTATAAGAAGGGAGGATCGGTAACTTTCAGAGATAACCAGCAAGGCAAGATAATTAGTATCGGTAAAATTGGTAAAGATTCCTTTGCATGCATTGATAATGTACTGCTAGTTGATGGTTTAAAACACAATTTGATTAGTGTCAATCAATTATGTGATTCTGGTTTTAAAGTGTCTTTCAATCAAAATTCTTGTGAAGTCAAAAACAAGAATGGGTCCATATTCTTTTCTGCCAAAAGACAAAACAATCTTTACAAAATTAATTTAGAAGATTTTCAAAATCAAAATATTTCTTGTTTTATATCAACTAATCAAGAAAAATTAATTTGGCATAAAAAGCTAGGTCATATCAGTTTTAAACATATTTCCAAGTTGATTAAACATGATTTGGTAAGAGGTTTACTAAAAATAAGTTTTAATAAAGATTTCTTTTGTGAAAGTTGTTAAAAAGGAAAACAGGTGAAAACAACGTTTTCTTCTAAAATATTGTAACTTCTTCTAGACCTCTAGAGTTGTTACATTTGGATTTATTTGGTCTAACTAGAACATTGAGTCTTGGCGAAAAGAGGTATAGGCTTGTTATTGTTGATGATTTCACTAGTTTTTGTTGGATATTGTTTTTATCACATAAAGATAAGAATTTTAAGTGTTTTAAGGTGCTATCCAAAAAGTTACAGAATGAAAAAGGAATGTCTATAGCTAGTATTAGAAGTGATCATGGTGGTGAATTTGAAAATGAGAAGTTTAGAATGTTTTGTGAAGAGAACGGAATTTTCCAGAATTTCTCTGTCCCTAGAACCCCACAACAAAATGGAGTTGTTGAAAGGAAGAATAGGACAATTCAGGAAATGGCAAGAATTATGCTATGTGAGATGGATCTTCCTAAGTACTTCTAGGCAGAAGCTGTGAATACAGCGTGTTATATTCAAAATAGAATACTTCTGCAACCTTTGTTGAAGAAAACTCCAGATGAGTTATGGAATGGCAGAAAACCTAATATATCCTACTTCCATCCATTTGGTTGCAAGTGCTCTATATTGAATACAAAAGAAAGTCTGGATAAATTCGACTCTAAGAGTTATTCTGGAATTTTTCTAGACTATTCTCTATCATCGAAAGCCTATAGGGTTTACAACCTTACCTCTAAGACTGTTGAGGAAACCATTCATGTCAAGTTTGATGATAGTTCTCAACTAAGTAAGAGAGATGATCCTGATAATGAAACCCTATCAGTACCTTTGGTTGATAGTGAAGAAGTATTACCATCAGAAACTTTCTTAGGCAAAGTTGAAGATATTCCTAAGACTCTTGATTTGAAGAGAGATTGGAAATATAAGAGTTCTCATCCAGAAGAGTTGATTATAGGAGAGACCTCAGAAGTTGTGCGGACTAGGTCCAAATTCAGAAGAGAAGCAAATATTGCATTTATTTCTAAAATAGAGCCTAAGAAAATTGATGAAGCTCTTCAAGATGAAGCTTGGATTTTAGCTATGCAAGAGGAGCTGAACCAGTTTACTAGGAATAAAGTTTGGTCCTTAATTCCTAGACCATTGAAAAAGTCCATCATAGGAACTAGATGGGTTTTTAAGAATAAGCTAGATGAATCAGGAATAGTGAGTCGTAACAAAGCAAGATTAGTAGCATAAGGCTATATAATCAGCAGGAAGGAATAGACTACAATGAGACTTATGCTCCTGTAGCAAGACTAAAAGCTATTAGGATATTGCTTGCATATGTTGTGTGTCACGATATAAAGCTATTTCAAATGGATGTGAAGAGTGCCTTTTTAAATGGCTTTATAGATGAAGAAGTTTATGTGAGGCAACCTTTAGGTTTCGAAGATGTCAAGAAACCGGATCATGTCTATAGACTTCACAAGGCTTTGTATGGCTTAAAACAAGCTCCTCGGACTTGGTATGATCGTCTAAGTTCTTTTCTTATTGAAAATAAGTTCACTAGAGGTCAGGTGGATAAAACTTTATTTAGAAAGTGCATAAAGAATGATTTTATTATTGTTCAAATTTATGTTGATGATATTATTTTTGGTGCTACCTCTAAAACGTTATGTACTAAATTTGAAAATTTGATGAAAAATGAATTTGAGATGAGCATGATGGGTGAGTTAAAATTCTTTCTTGGGTTGCAAGTTAAGCAAAACGAAGAAAAGATTTTTATTCATCAACAGAAGTATGTGAAGTAACTGTTGACAAAATATGATATGGGAAAAGTAAAACCAATGTCAACTCTGATGCATCCTTCAAACCATTTGTCCAAGGACGAAACTGGCAAGAAGGTTGATCAACTTTATAGAGGGATTATTGGTTCCTTACTTTAACTTACAACAAGTAGACCTGACATTTTGTTTAATGTTTGTTTGTGTGCAAGATTTCAGGCAGATCCTAGAGAATCTCAATACATTGCTACTAAAAGAATTTTGAGATATCTATTAGGTACTATTGATCTTTGCTTAATGTATGAGAAAGGTAAAGATTTCAAGTTAATTGGCTACTGTGATGCGGATTATGCCGGAGATAGGATTGATAGGAAAAGTACGAGTGGAAGAGAGGTAAAGCTCAATTGCTCTATCAATTGCAGAAGCCAAGTATATATCAGCCGCAAGTTGCTGTTCACAGACGTTATAGATTAAGTACCAGCTAGAGGACTACGCAGTACAAGAAGAAGAAATCCCAATCAACTGTGACAACACAAGTGCCATCAACCTGTCGAAGAATCCCATACAACATTTGAGAGTTAAACATATTGAAGTCAAACACCATTTTCTACGAGACTACATTCAAAGAAAGATCGTGAGTCTTCAGTTTGTTGAGATGAACCATCAGTGGGCGGACATCTTCACTAAGCCATTAAGTGAAGAAAGATTCAGAGAAATCAGACGAAACCTTAACATGGTGATGCTAAGTAATCAACCGTCTGACACGTCATGACCCAGATGAAAAGGTTGAAAAAGTTAACGGTAACCGTAATTGTGAGTTACAAATGGTAACGTCCGTTAGAAGAAAGTTTTGGAGGGAAAGTTTCTCATAACCTTGAGAACGCCACCTATTCTAGAACACTCATAATATACTCTGACAATCAACCTTTGAAGAACTCTCAACAAAAACCTTTCATTACTCTGTTGGATTTCAAACTTTCCTTGCTCACACTCTCAACCCCAGAAACTGGCTTCACCTCCTTATGAAATTTCTTTGTTTTTAGTTCGTTGTTAACTACAAAAAATGGAGACAGCTATGACAAGTGGAAGACTTGTTGATTTTGAGTCCCTAAAGTAAGACAAGATGGATATTGAACAGGAGATTGTAGCAGCTAGATGGAGGAATTTCTTTCAAGTTCGAGAGATAGTCTACATAAATGAAGTTTATGAATTCTGAAAGAATATGGAAGTGGTAGCTGATACTCTTGTATCTACGGTAGATAGATTTTCGATTATTGTGACCATGAAGATGATTGAGAAGGTCACAGAGTGTCCATTTGAAGGAGAGAAGCTCACAAATAAAGCTAGATGGATGACACAAGCTAGTGTAAAGGAAACCCAGATCAATTTGCAGTTATATAGAAGCAATGATCCAAAGGAGAAGAAGGCGTCAAATCTTGTTCCAAAGGCTAGGGTACTACACTCACTTCTTTTTCAATGTGTACTACCAAGAACAGGATCAAGGCATTTGGTAATAACACTAGATGAACAATGCTTATTTCATCTACTAAACCGTCAGCCTATCAACCTACCATTCCTTATTTTTCATTATATGGTAAAGTCTAAGAAAGACTCGACCGCTCTACCATACGGAATGATGCTAACAAGGATATTCAGAGACTCTGAAGCACGTATGGAATGGGGAATCAGGATGAAGATGAAGATCAAAAGTGTCATCAATTCTGCAACAATTGGTAAAATGAGCTTGACGAATCTGGAGAGAGTGGAAGCAGATTCTAAGACGAAAGCCAGGATTGAGGGGGAGCGTGCTAAAAAAGAATCTCCCTCAATAAAATCAAAATCTCAATCTGTTGAGAGAATACCTGTAGAAGGAGAAAAGGAATCGTCAGGAAAAACAAAGGGAAAGCCGATATCTCTTAAAGAAGGAAGCCAGGTGCAACAAAAGGAGACGGTGACCCTGAAAGAAAAGGGGACATGCTACTCTCAGAGAAGCCAAAGCAAGAAAAAAGGTCGCCTAGAGTTCGAACCCTGTGTCAACAAGAAGAAAAGAAAAGAAAAGAGTTGATTCATGGTAGAAACTCTGAGAAGATGACATCTTAGGCAACCAGGTCCTTAGTTTCAATTTTGAGAGAAGAATCAGCAAAATTGGCTAAAGCGATTGAAATTAAGAAGAAATTGGAGTTTGAGAAAGTAAAACCTCAACCTCAGCAGACATCCAGACTGATTAAAGAGTATAAAAAGCAAAAAATCAGTACGAAAAAGAGCAATCCTACTGCTGTTCAGAAGAAGAAGAAGATAGTTGAACGCAGTCCAGTACAGGTCAATACTTCTCAACTGATAAGAAAAGAAGACTTGAGAGTCAAGATTTTTAAAGAAATTCAACCTGTTAGGAGTAGCAACTCGATAATAATCAGAGAAACCCGAAAAAGGTCAGTCAAGGCACAATTTCAACCCATTTTGGTAAATAGTAGTACAATGCATCTGTTGAGTGAAGACGAGAAAAGTATGTATGGTGTTCTGAAGGATGAAGGAACCAGACCATACCCCACATAGATGACAAAGCAAAAGTAAACTATTTTCCCAATCACAAGGAAAACTGTGATTAAGGTTGTGCCTGATATTCAACCTTGACCTTTCATTGTTTGCAATGAGGAAAAAGGGAAGAAGAAACTGTATCTTGAAGGGATAAATGATCTGACAGAAGAACAGATCAAAGCTGAAGTGAGAAACATTGATGAAGCATGCTATGCAGTCCAGCAGACTGGAACTTATGTTTTCCACTTCATTTCAACAACATTAGGAAGCAATTGTGGTCAGCGAACCACTGAGGATTCTTTTCAGGTAGGGGGAAGACTTTCAGAAGGGCAGTATAGATCCATTAAGGTTAGAGACCGAAGTTACTCAGCAGAGTTCCTTGTGCATCTCATTATGCACATTAGACCTTTAACAAATGTGTCTTCATTTGGTGATGTTCTATACCTATTCGGAAGACAAGTTCCATGACTAACTGGTCCTGATGATCTTGATCTTCCAGAACCTAACCTATTTGTTCAACCTCCTACCCTTACAGTAATTGAACCAGATGTCATATCTTCAGATGCATATACTACGACTGTTGGTTTTGAAGTCGTACAACAGAAGCCTGATGAAGATATTGAAGAGAAAGTTGATTATCTGTGTGCTTCTATGGGTGACTTGCATAAAGAAGTAGAGGATATTCGACAAGATATCAAGTCACTTAGCATTGAGATGAGAGAAATGTTTTTTGAAGTTATGAAGCATCTGCGCCCATGATCTTTTTGATTAATAATAAATAGGGGGAGAAAGGAGAAAAAGATGAAGAAATCGTAAAGATAGGGGGAGAACAAAACAAGAGAAGAGAAGAAGAACAGAACAGAAGAAGAAAGATAAGAAAATGATTTTTCTATGATCATTTGTTGTCATCAAAAAGGGGGAGATTATTAAGTCAAAATGACTTTACGATTAATTTGATGAAAACCAAATAATGATGCAGGAAGGAAATGAGACAGAAGCAGATAAAAATGAGACGGAAGCAGATAAAAATAAGACGGAAGCAGATAAAAATGAGACGGAAGCAGATAAAAATGAGACGGAAGCAAATGAGATGGAAGAAAAATGAGACAGAAGCAAAATGAGACGCAAAGCAGAAAGCAGAAATGATACGAAAGAAAAATAAGACGAAGTGAAGCCGAAAAAGAGGCGAAAGAATTGAAGACAAAGTACCAAATCAGTTTGAGTTAGTTACAGAACTCAACTGAATAACCATTTCTTTAAAGATCAAAAAACAAGAAGAAAGAAGCAGTTATCAAGAACAGTTAAAGATGAAGACTATAAATACGAGTCGAAGTCGAAGACTAAAAAAGTTAGTGATTTTCAAAAAGCTAAATACTGTATTTGTACGAAACACGAAAGCTATATTTTCTGTAACAAAGCTCGCAATATCTTTCTGTAAGAAAGAAGAAAAGCTGAGAGCCTGAAGAGGCTAAGTGAGAAAAAGAATACTTGTTATAAGAGACCTGAAGAGGCTCGGTGAAAAGAATACTTGTACTTTTGTGAAGTATAGTGAAATCTCAGAAGGGATTCTAAGGACTGGACGTAACCTACGGTTTGGGGTGAACCAGCATAAAATTGTTGTGTCGATTCACTCTCAACTCTTAACTCTTGTTTCTATTGTTGATACAAATACTTCATAATACTGTTTTTCAATCGTTTTGAGAAAGCAAAGTTTTAAAAAGGGGACTGTACTAAAAATTCAAATACATAATTCAACCACCCCTTCTTGTGCATTTTGTATATCGCATACTAACGTGTGATTCACTTCACTCCTGAACACACTTTTTAGTACAACAGTCTTTGCTGTATTCAACTGTTAGTACCCATATCTCAAGTCCAACTTGGTGAATACATGATATCCCTACAACTGATCAAACAAATCATCAATTCTAGGCAATGGATATTTGTTCTTCATTGTTACTTGATTCAGTTGCCTATAATTGAAGCAAATTCTCATAGTTCCATCTTTCTTCTTCACAAATAAGATTGGAGCTCCCCATAGTGATACACTAGGTCTAATAAAACCATTTTCTAACAACTCCTGTAACTGAGCCTTCAATTCCTTTAATTCTACAAGTGTCATCCTATATTGAGGAATAGATATAGGGGTAGCACCTGGAACCAGATGCTAAGAAACTCCATATTTCTTATACATTTTTTGGGACTCCCACTTCATTACTGCTTCTATCTTTTTTTGATCCACTTTATGCCTTATCTAGTCACTATATGACCCAAAAATACTATTTGACACAACCAAAACTCACATTTACTGAATTTGGCATACAGTTATTTCTCCCTCATAATCTGTAAAATTACTCTCAAATGCTCAGCATGCTCTTCTCTACTCTTTAAGTATACTAAGATGTCGTCGATAAGCATAATTACAAAACTATCTAGGTAGGACTGAAACATCTTATTCATCAAAGCCATAAATGTAGCTGGGGCATTAGTTAACCCAAACGACATTGCTAAAAACTCAAAGTGCCCATACTTGCTCCTGAATACACTTTTTGGCATATCAACCTTTTCTGTCTTCAACTGATAGTATCGATATCTCAAGTCCAACTTAGTGAACACCTGAGCTCCCTACAACTGATCAAACAAATCATCAATTCTAGGCAACAGGTATTTGTTCTTCACTTTTACTCGATTCAGTTGCCTATAATTGATGCATAGTCTCAGAGCTCCATCTTTCTTCTTCATAAATAAAAATGGAGCTCCCCATTATGATACACTAGGTCTAATAAAACCATTTTCTAATAACTCCTATAACTGAGCGTTTAGTTCCTTTAGTTCCACAGGTGCCATCCTATATGGAGGAATAGATATAGGGGTAGCACTTAGAACTAGATCATCGTGAACTCTGCTTCCCGATCTAGAGGTTGACCAAATAAATTAGTGGGAAACACATCCAAGAATTCCCTAACCACAGGAATGTCTTGCACATTTTGCTCAGTTTGAGTATCAATAATGTGGGCCAAATAAGCCTCACATTCACTTTGCATCAACCTCAATACACTCACGAATGAGATAAGCCTGGCTGGCACTACTTGACTAATACCTCAAAAAATTGCTTTCAACTGATTAGGAGATTCTAATATCACCTCTTTAGCATAGCAGTGCATCATAACCCTATGAGTAGTGAGTTAATCCATGCCTAGGATAATATCTATATATTTTAACTGTAATATGATAAAGTCTGCCTCTAATTATGCCTAATCAATTTAATCAGGCACCTTTTACAAACTTCTCATATTACTGTAGTACTACCAATCGGAGTTCTCACCTCTAATCTATGCTTCAATAACTCTCTATCATAATGTAACCTAAATGTCAAATGCGATGCGATAAAAGAATGCATATATCTAGGATTTAGCAATGCAAATGCTTCAAAAGCAAAAATAAGTAACGCACTTGTAACGACATCTGGAAAATCTTGAGCCTCTTATCTGGTCATGGCATAAACATTAGCCTAAGACTGCATTCAGTTGCTCCGTGTCTCAGTCCTGATAGTAAGACTTCCAGAATTCACTCTACCTCTAGCACTGCCTCTCTACCTAAACCTACTAACTCAGCTCTACTGGGTAGTAGCTTCACTCACTCATCCCCCTCTCATACTAGACTAGGCTCTAATAAGGGCAAAATAATCTCTAATCTAATGATAAAAAGAGTCGCATTTAAGGCAAGCTTCAGATAGTCTCCAGCACTCACCACTGTGCTTCTTCCCACAATGTTCATAATTGAGTAACTATCTTGCTACTACTCCTCTTCCACTGCCAAACTATATAAAGCTACCCCTCTATTTGAACCCCCACTGCCTTGATCTAGCCGGGGGTTAAGAGGATCTAATTTGGAATTTACTAAGTCTTCTGTCAAAACTACCCTGAAATTCACTGGGCCTCTCAATTCGGCCCTCCTGCCTATATTCTGCTTGTCTCACTCTCAATAACTACTTAATTCTAATCGAGGTAGCTCTCAACTCAATAAAACTACTCAAGTTGGTGATTGCTAACCTTGTCCTGATCTCCATATTCAGCCCATCTTTAAATCTCCTATACTTGTCTTCCTCAATAGGAATTAAGGTAGTAGTATATCCCATCAGTTTATTGAACTTTATTTCATACTCTACCATCAATAAACTGCCCTACTTCAGATCCAAAAATTCCTTCATCTTTCTATCCAGGTAGTTCTTAAGCATGTAGTTCTCCTTGAAGACCTTCAGAAAGTCTCCCCACTTCAAATTACAAGGCCTGGTGGTAATGCTTGGAGTAGTCTTCCACCATTGATATGCTGGGCTTTGCAGTAAAGAAACTACATAGTCGAACTTCTTGTCTAACTCACATTCCATTTGATCAAAAACTCTCTCCATTCTCTCTAGCCATCCTTTGGCCTCTACAGGGTTTGTACTTTCATAGAAGTACATAGCACTTTGCTTTTACAGCTTATCGTACCTCCTCTCCCTTCTTTCGAGAATTTTGAGAGGCATTCCCTCAGGTCAAGGTACAAAAGACTCTCGACTAGCTCTTACTGATTCTAGGTCAGCTGATCATCTGACCTGATCACCTATGGTGGATGGCCAATAATAGATAATAACTTAATTACTATTTGCATTTCTCACGATATTTCATGTCTAATATTCCTATATGTCTCCATAGATGCCAACCATGCTCTGATACTAAGAATTGTAACACCTAACTACCATAGAGTATATTCCAAAATGCCTTGAGGATATTCCAATACATATCCTATAATAATGACATGTTAAAGCAGTGATATTCTCTTATAAGGGATCATAAAGAAAGGCATAATAATTAAAATCCAAGATTCCTCATTTCATTTCATAAAAACCAAATATACATTGTAGTTTTACAAAATCATCCAAATATGTACATTATCAAAATTAATTATAGAACACGCTACGTACATGAGGAATTATACAAAAATTTCTAACTAGATCCTTCAATCTCAACTGACCTACCTTTAAGTCATTTCTTCTATCCAAAAGTACAAGAACTATGCTTCTTGTAGAGTCTCTCTGTCACTAATGTCTTCTTTCAGTTCTGAAATGTCAACGTTGCAATTTTAGTGAGTTTTGTGAACTCAATGAGGTAACCATCCTTGATGGTTCACTCAAATCGTATAACACATCACATCATATATTGACATAATTTCCATCTTTTCATTTATCATGTAGCATCACATATCACTTACTCCACATATCACATTCTCATTCAAATACAAGTCATCAATACATTTCAATCATTCAAAAACATATATTAAATGTATATGCAACGCTCATGAGAATCATTTCCAATTATTATGTTGATGTGACTGAGTATCCATAATTGTCCCATATCCATTGTGGATACTGGGCTCATTGTTAACTATCCCTTATCCGTTGGGGATATAGGGTTCATTATACATAGCGAGCCTTTGGCTCTTAATCACATTCTGAGCTTTAAGCTCATTTTCGGTGGCTACTCAGATCATAATTGCCATTATTTGTTAATGCATTCTTATAATGAAATGCATCACATATATTCAATCAATCAAAAGTGCTCAATATCATACAGTCATATTCACTATTGCATTCTCATTCACATTTACCATCAAACCTTGGTTGGAAATCCAACATATATATTGAGAATCATTTATTTCATCAAATTCACATATAAATAACACTTCCAAAATATCATTCATGCATTAAATGCCTCAAAAATTCAATGTCCAAAATCAACACAATCAAATTGACAAAATAATTTAATGCAAACTTTAAACAAACAATTATTCAAGTGAGACCATCTAGGTTACTCACAGTTTGCTCTAGAAAGCTATTACATTGAATTCCCGACAATGTTTGGATGTTTTTGTTCAATACGCTCTTCTAAATCATGCAATATATACGCATTTATACACTTCACAACTTTGCACAATTATAAGTATTCATTTATGCACGTATATGTATATGGATTATGTACAATGCATGTTCAATGACAATCCTGGGTACATTTCCTTAATATATGTCTCATAACCAATTAAAATGATCTTTAAATCACTCCTTAATACTTAATACCTAATACACTTTCCTTACTTTAATTGCTCAATTCATCATCGACTAGGCTCATTCGAGATCACACTCAAGCCTAAATTCCTCATAGGAAAACATTAATAAGTCAATAATTTATATATATACATGATCTTAGGAAAAAGGCATAACTTTGGCTGTGGATGCTGGATTAATGTCATTCTGGAATGCTTTTGAAGAGGACTTTGAGTTATACAATTCCATGAAGACCCCAAAGAGAGATTTTGCCATCTAAAGGGTCAAAATCTCAAATTTATGTAAGTTTCCCGAGAATGCCCGCCTAGTGGACATACGTCCCTCCAAATGGACATGAACAGAGCTAGGAAGTCGGAATAACTGAGAAGGTCTACCGAACAGACCTAAAGCCCGTCTAACAAACATGTGAGAAGCATATCTCATTTAACAACATTTATAAAGATTTCTATATATATTCTAACATCAATTTCACTCAAAATTTATAAAATTCACCTCCTCTAATGCAACATCATTTCATACTAATTCAACCACCAAATTGATTGCATTAAACTCTCAAACCTCAACTCATTTGATTTATCATCTTCAAATAGATCTCATCATTCATGAAATCCTATCCTTTTTCCATAATATATCTCATTCATAAGTATCAAACAATTTATTTTCAAAATTCATCATTTCAAGTTGATAACTTCTT
>JAOQMP010076614.1:0-19327 GCA_027563575.1 Erythroxylum pedicellare | reverse complement strand
ATATGGAATTTCAACGAGATTGATCTATACATTCACCAAACTTTTTCTAGCAATACAAATTCATACATTTACCCAATTCTCATTCATAATTACCCCATATTCTTCAATGCTCATTCATCTATACCTCATACACATTACTCATGTCTTTAAGATCATGTTTGCATTAAAAGAACTCATTTATTCCTTTAACAAAACATAATTTCCATATTTGAACTTAAGCACATCAAAGCAATTCATTCTTTAGGTTATGACATCAATTAACTACATAAACTTGTCGAGCTCTTAACTAATTAATCAAGCAACAATCTTGGCTCATTCCTAGCCTTAATTAAATCCAAATATACCAATTTAGAGTGAAATTGCTCAGCTGGTTCGACATGTACACAAGGCTAAAATTAAAATTCTAGAATTTGTCATCAACATCACTAATGTGTGTAACTTTACTACCTTCACTACTTCACGAATTTTACAAGCTTAGAGACATCACTAACACTTGAAAGTTTCTAGATTTCATGTCCTCTAAGGTTACTTCATTTCAGGTTAATTTAACTTCCATATTGGTTATACTAAGGCGTACAAAATTCTTCTCACTTATGTCATTAATAGTCACTTTTTACAAACACAGCTACAACTTTAATTTTCATGCGTAAGAAACAAAACAGAAGAGTAACCAATTCATACATCACATTCTAGTAAAACATCATCATCAACGCCATAGGCATTCTGTCCCAATTCAGTCATCATAGAATTTCTATTTCAACATGCCACAAAGAACAATACTTTACTTACATATTTAGCTCAAGTTCCACCTCAATGATCAAACTAACTTAGGTCTCCATGCATGCAAAATCATCCAAGTACAAGATGGAAGTAAAATGATTTTAGCAAAGGAAAAATTATGATAGCAAATTATAACTATCTTTAAGCAGATTTTTGTATAGATCTTGAAGTGATTATGAACAAAATTGAAGCATAATTCAGAAGTTGTGAGTGTGTGTGAGTGTTTCAGTGGTGAGAGCAAAGGAAAGAAGAAGAATGAACATAATAGAGATTATCCTTGCAGTAGCTTAACTCATTAGGTGCTAGGTGTCACTACTATACAATGACATTTGTCACCTATACATGTAAGTCACTTGTCCTCTTTATTAGCCACCATTTGTCATAATTATGCTAGGCCATTTGTCAATCCATCACTGCTACCATTTGTCGCTTAATTTCCTATGCCATTTGTCACTTAATTTTCTATGCCAAATGTCACTCATTTTATAGGCTTAGTCATCTTAAATTTCCATGTGTCAATTTGACATTTTTCCTATACTAAATGTACATTTTAATTCATCAATTTTTCAATTGTAACAATTAATTCCAATTTGCTACTTGTAATTCATCAAACCAAAATTCAAAACATAAACAATACACAATCATATTATAATAATTTTAAACCTTTCATACTCTGGAATATGTCAATTGAGTGCAATTTTCCTAAATCAACATTTATGTGTATACTCAAACAAATCCGAGTGGTAAATACTCAAACAAATCATGTCATTAGTTTCTTACCAATAGATTAAATGATATTCCTTGGTATAATATTCTATGGAGAAATACTTTAAATCTCAAAGACTCACAAATCATTTGGCTTGTAATTAAAAATAGGCTTAAGACCAAAAGCCAATGTCATGGCAATGCAGATTCTACTTGTGTATTAAGTAAGATGGCAGCGAAAGATAGAGATCATCTTTTTTTTCTTTGAAAATTCTCCAAAGTAGTATGGAGTAGGATTTTGCACATGATTCCAGGTAACAGCTACATGTATGATTGGGAACAAACATTGGGCTGGGTTATCAAAAACTCTAAGCATGGAATTTCTAATGCAATTCTTTTTTTGGCAACCTTCGCTACTACCATTTATACTTTTTGGAAAGAGAGAAATAGTGAAAGGTTTATAAACATGGAAGAGGGGAAGTACCAAATAGAACATAAGAATGTTAACTAGATTAAAGCAATAATTTTTACTAAAAATGTGTAGCACACTCTTTCCCCAGACATGAAGTCTAGATGGAAACTATAATTTAGCTTATTATGTTGATATAGGATTGTCATTTGTAATGCTTTACCTCATTTTGAATCTCCAATCATATTGTATTTAAATGAAGGCTATTAGCCTAGAACTCATTTTAATGTTGTATTAGGTTTTGCCTATAGTTAACATAATATTCATTTTTTAAAAAAATCTTTTTTAATTCATTTTGGTTTATAATCTACCATAGATGTCATTTGTGGATCCAATAGTGGAGGGGGAAATGGTTGATGGATTATTAACGGGGCCAACCTATGGAGGAACCCTAATTCAGCCATAAAAGAATCATTACCCTTATAATAATAAGGAAATCTCAATGATAAGTCCTAATAATTCAAATGCATGCTTAACCTCAGAAATTTTGATGCTTACTTGAAGATTGATTTGATTGAATTGTAATCTTCCATTTCATTGCTATATCTGAGCTATATGTGGTTAGTTTAGAGACCTAAATAATTTTCCCCTAATCTACTGTAAGATTCATGCTTTATTATGATTTATATGTTAATTATTTTATAGAATTTTAAGTGATCTTAGTTATTGAAAAACCAAACAAAAAGGTTTCATAATAATTCTACTGTACATAGGATTGAATCCTAGTTTGATTTCCCAATAGTAGTAATAGAGCTGACTTTTAATTCTATAATTAGATTAAATTCACTTGATTGTTATCAATTTTATAAAAAAATAAGGCTTAAAATATTAATTAATGAATGAATTTGTTGAATAAAAATTAAGTTTTTTGGTTTTGATTATGAAAATTAAAACATATCCATGCTTTTTATTTTTCTGGAAGTTGGCTATAACAACTAAGGTCATTTTCTTGTTTATTGCTTAATGGTTGGACTAATTCATGATAGTCAATTATGTAAAAACTGCGAGTGCATGATGTAGCTGTAACTAGTACTGGTAAGTATGGGTCGATCCCATGAAGACTATGAGTACTAATATTTACCCTTCCCCTATTATCTAGCATAAGGAATGATTTTAAATTTTTAATAAAAAGAAAATAAAAACTAAAACAAATAAAAAATAGAAAATGATAAAGAATGCAGAGATAGTGGAATTCACTTAGAAAACTATCATTATTAGAAATTAGTATTCAGGTTCAAATCCCCTTAACCCTTAACAGATCGATCTTTTATCATGTAATTGTTTTGTTGATGTATTGGACTGTGGAGACTCCTATGATATGATAGTAGCTGATCTTGAGTCTACTAACAACTAATCCTAAGGTCTCTAACTAAATTACTCAGGTTAAATCTTATAGCATTGTGTTATCGATTTATGAGTTCTTTTATTAGCTTTGACCCTAAACAAAAGATTTATGTCATCCTATCTCAAGGGTTTCAATTAACTCCTAATTATGGTAGATTTATTAACACTAGGATTTCTCAATCTGTACGCATGAAATAAGCTTATGATATATTATTCTAGGGTTATTATAACATAAATAAAATGCATAATTATATTATAGTATATCAAACAACTAATTGCATTAATAAAAGAATAAAATCATATCAAAGTATTACATAGGGTTCATCTAACCTAAATGCTAACTAGACGTTTAGCTACATATAAATGAACACGAAAACAAACATAAATTGAAAGAAAAATAAATAGAAAACAATAGGTTTATAATTCTAATTCTCCCTGATTGTCTTCTATCGAATGTTCTTGTGATGTAGAGGATCTTATATTCTGATGGATCTTTCAATGAAATCTTCATTTTTATGCTTCTTTATACCAAAATCGTCCCTTCTGGATGTTCTCTATGTTTAAAAATAACCTCCCTAAGTCTTCCTCATTTATTAGTTGTCGAAAACATCTTTTTATATTAAAAACTAGGGTTTTTGGGACTTACATGGTTTGTTACACGACCATATATACGACCGTGTATGTACAAAAAAGCCTGAAATCGTAAAAATGCATGGCTGTGCACTCCTTCCAGGTTGTTGATTTTCCTTTTTTACATTGCGTTTTCACCCAAATTCTTCTCCTTTAACTCTATAAAGGCAATTATCAACTATAAACACACTTAGAGAAAATTAAGTACCAAATATATGATAAAAGTATAAAATATCAACCAAAATTCATAAAAAATGGGTGGTAAAATATAGCCAAATATCCATTTATCGAACATCCCTACACTAAAGTTTTTGCTTGTCCTCAAGCAAGCCATAATCAAAATTATAAATTTTACAACATCAATCCATCTTCAATCTTAACTTGTCCATTCATATTATATATCATCATATCCTATTGAATCAAATTAACATACAATTAGAGTCAAGTTGTCCTAAAATTAACTTCCTAAGTAATATTAATAGTAATCACATCAAAAATTGCATTGAAGTCAAAAGCATATCTCTTTACACCCTCACCAAGATTTCACTCAGTGCACTCAAATGTTTAGGGTGAAAAGCATCAAAACTCTCAATCAATACATAGTAGAACTCTTACTATAGGCGTCAATAAAATCACATCTCCACCACTTGTGTACAAATTAGAAACAAAAATTAAAAGGTCTTTGTAGGGTTGTAACGGGTCTTAGGTACAGTATGAATGAGACAATAAAATGGATTAAATTGAAGGAAATTTACTTAAAGAAATATTACAAAACTTGTTTACAAAATACGTAGGTCTTTTCAATGTAACTCTATTGGTACCATAAACTTATTCTTCTTTTTTTCTTTGATTTTTTTCTTTTTTCTTTTTCTTCTTTTTTTCGACATTCTAATTAGTACCACATTAAATATTGGACCTTTCACAAAATTCAAGTCTCAAATAATTAAATAATGTAAATAACCTTTAGGGTTCAAAAAAATAAAAAGGTCTTCAAAGAAAAATATGATAAAGGTATACAATTTGGGTTTAATCAATGAAAAAAGCTAAAGCTCAACTTGGTTATTCCTAAAGGTAAATTTGAGGGTATGGTAATTTTCAAAGAAATAGGCCTTCATCATATTAATGCTTTTAATTCGACAAATATGGTCTCAACATACATAATAAAAGCAAGTTTATTAATTATTCTACTATACATGGTAACACACATATGAAAGAATAGCAAGAGCTTTAAAATTTTTGAAAATTGTGCTCTTTAGGCTCAAATGCTCACAAAACTTTAGGTATATATATGTGTAAATAAAATGCAATTTCATTCAACTTAAAAATTTCAATGATTACAAAAAATATGACTTAGAAGACTAATTTCATTCTAACCATCATCCTCTTGTACACCAATTCAAGTCAATATTTAACAATAACATATACTATTTATAGACAGATCTTAAAAGGAAAAGGCATGAGAAAAATACACAATTAAAGGAAAAGAAAAGGTGCAATAGTTAAGCATCTCCCTAATTATGTATCGTGATTAAGTCCTGTCCGATGATGGAAAGGCCTAGAGTGGAGGAACTGAAGATGAAGAGCCCACACCTAATGATACAAGATGGGGAGTAATGCCTTGACGGTTCACCATTAGCATCAGTAAATCTTCTATCCTTCCAATTGAGGTCTAGAGTTGGCTCATCTGCTCCACAAGTGTTGGATGTTATCTTGCCAGCTGAGTTATCATTGATCGGGTTGAATTAAGCTATTTCGTTATTGTCCCTCCCATTTAGGATGGCAATGATTGCAGTTGTAGTTGCTTCTCTTGTGGTGCACCCACTATTACTAACTTGTCGAGGTACCCAATGAGTCTATATATGTTGCTTGTGGGTCCCTAATATCTACAAACCATGCACATGTGTTGCACCATGAAGGTTCAACGCTTCTATAGTAGCCATCTACCATATCGAGGGTAGTCTATAAAATGCTCCCATCTGTTGCGTAAGTCTAGTCCTGTAAGGTCTAACACAAATTATCCTGGCCTTCTTCTCCTCACTTTGTTGCCTAACGAATTGGGCAAATGCATGCCTAGGCTAATCGATGACCTCTATTGCATGCTCCCAAATGGAAAACATCTATGTTCCCAACCACTCCACAGCTATCACCCTGATTGCTAAAAGTATGACTTAGGATGCTGTGAATGTATCTGAGTGCTGGATGACGTAAGGTTGAGGCCTTGGACTTGCTTGGCGTGTGGTCCTATTTGGTGCTAATGGTATGCCAGAAGTGTCATGCTAACAATCTATATGGAAAGTCTATCTATAATGTAAGGTACTCTGGTGTGCCCACAAACTCCTGGTCGTAAAGACCCATCGTGATGGAGAAAATCGTATAACTCATCTGGAACATCTCTCTCATCAACCAGGGTTGGATCGTGTTAAGATAATCCCTATTATATAAACCTCTCTCTATGGAGAATATAAAGAGCACCTCTAATGTCAGCTCCCTATAGGAGGGCTTTATAATCTCAAATAGTCAAGACCATGCACCAACATCTACAAGGTCCTGAACTTGTTAGGCTAAGCCCACTTTATCTAGTGCCTCCCGATCGATAAATCGACCATTAACAAACTTTTTGTCTTTCAGTAGCTGGTATTGTTCTTTCTAGGCTCTGAAATTGAATAATAACATTTGCAACCACTTTGAGGGTTGACCTGTGGATGAAGAACCTTCTCCTTGCTGTCTCTTAGTAAGGTTCTCTTATACTCGCTGCGATCTCTACATTGTGCTTGAAACTTAAAACAAGTGTGAGAACTTTCTAATAAATTACATTACTATCATTTTTCCCACGCTTAAAAAATACCATGCTCACTGAACTATTAAATGTGAAAAAACAATGAAAACAAAAATTAAAATATATAAAAATAAATTGACACGAATAAATAAATACATCAACAATTAAGTAAGAAAAATAAACATAAAATTAACTAACAACCTAATCAATAATGAAATTAAAATTAGAATATTGTAATTAACAAATTAGTCTAACCTAATTGATTAATTACAAATTAAACCCTAAAATTGAAATCGAAAACCTTAACAATGCAATTACGCAAAATTGACGAAATTGAACACTAAATTCATGTAATTGACATACACCTAATCTTCAATTAATCATCAGAAACAACCTATCAACATTAATTTCATGAAAAACATCAAATATTATCAATTAGTGAGTTATAATCAAATAATGACGTAATTCAAGTTGAATTGTTTAACTCAATTCATATACAATTAATCGAATTGATTCATTAAAACAACTGGATAAAGTGAGTATTCAACTATTAAACCACAATTAAACATGAAATCACACAAATTCTCCAACAATCCCTAAATCATGAAATTAACGATTTTAATTTATGAATTCGTAAATAACCAAAAACATCCATTGAATCATGTATGAACGAGTTGAGGAGAGAAGAAAACTTACTTGGATGTTGTTAATTTTGTAGAAAATCAGTAAGAAATGGGTTGGCAGAAGTGGAGGTGATAGGGAGAGTTAAAGAGAGATGAAGAAAATGGAAAAATAAGGGAATTAAGGTGTTCTTAATCTGTATTGCGAACTTACACGACTTCACACACAGTCATGTATGAAACTATGTAAGCTAAAACTTTTCAAATTTTGTGAACTTACACGGTTTAGTACACGGACGTTAAATCCTAGTCTAATATGACAAGAAGAATGAAATACCATTTATTCTCTATGGAAAGGAACAATCGGCCATAAAAGGGATATTGGTGAAGACAAGTATCTTGTTGTGGATTGATGAATAAACTATATTAGAGATATGATCCTCGCAAAAAAATGGAGAACCACTTCACACCAGCAATCAAAAGGCAATGACATCTATAAACTGAGTTCATTTCTAATAGTCCCATTTCTTTTCTCACTTCTTTTGTAACTTGCATTAGAAGCAAAGTATATGGCTTCTTATTGAAAACATTGTAATGTTGTAATAGTTCCACTATTATTAATACAAATTCATTCAATTTTCAAAAGAATGAAATACATAACATTTAAAGTAAACCTAAGCTAATTCATCAGTTACCTCTTATATAGTGCTTGTTTAACATCATTATCTTGACGTAACCTACATGTTTAATGTCATCCTATATCAATAATCAGCAGCTTACTTCCACCCTTTTCTCTAAAAAGTAGTTTCATATCCTATAAATAAGCCACTTATTGTAGGATGATTAAAAGGACATAATTGATTAGATTAATAAAACCAATAGACTCCATTAATGCCCTTTTAAATGACAAGCTGTTAAAAATGTAAGGAATAACAAAACTCTCAGTATCATCAGCTAGCTCGAACAGATTGCATTTGAGGAAATGAGAACCATCCATACTTAAGGTCACTACTAACACCTCATCAGCAGTTTCCTTATTGGTTTCCTTTGTCAGTTCTTCCTTAACCCTCTTTATCCCTTTGTCTTCTTCTTCTTCTTAAATAGAGATTTCTAACTCATCTTTTTCTTTTATCTTCTACCACTCCTCTACTTCCTCTTCTTGGATGGAGGTTTCTTCGTCATCTTCCTCAGGAAGCTCTCTTCACCACTAAGGTTGATTGCCTCTCAGTTGATAGTATCAATTTCAGTAGAACTGGACAAACTCCCTTGTATCTCGTCAGATAATATATCCATCAACTGAGAAATTTGATTCACCATATTCTGTATACAAGCCTTCGTGTCCTAATGCCTCATGTTTTAAATGCCTCACTATTGTTATTAGAAATTAGTATTTATGTTCGAATCCCCTTAAACCCTTAGTAGATTTATCTTTTATCATGAAATTTTTTTGTTAATATATAGGACCATGGAGACTCCTATAATATGCTAATAGTTGACCTTGAGTCTACTAACGACTAATCCTAAGGTCTCTAACCAAACTACTCAGGTTAAATCTTATAGCATTGTGTTACCAATTTATGAGTTCCTCTATTAAGTTTGACACTAATCCAGAGGATTTACATCATCCTATCTCTAGGGTTACAATTAACTCTTCTAATTATGGTATATCTATTCACACTAGAATTTCTCAATCTTTACGTATGCAAGCGTATCATGATCTAATATTCTTGGGTTACTAGAACATAAATAAAATGTGTAATTAGATCACAATATATCAAACAACCAATTGCATTAATAAAAAAATCAAATCATATCAAAGTATTGATATAAGGTTCATCTAATCTAAATACTAATTGGATGTTTAGTTACACATAATTGAACACAAAATCTATCATACATTGAAAGAAAAACAAGTAGAAGACAAATAATTCTAAATATCCCTGACTGTCTTCTACTGAATGTTCTTGTGATGTAGAGGATTAATCTTGTATTATGATGGTCTTTCGATGAAATCTTCATGGTTTCCACTTATCTAGACCAAAATCGTCCCTTACAGACATTTCCCACGTATGAAAATTGCCTCCCTCAGTCTCCCCTATTCATTAGCCACCAAAAATGTCTTTTTATATTAGAAACTAGGATTTATAAGACTTACACAATCTGGTACATGGTCGTGTATCAGATTGTCTATGTCCAAAAATGCCTAAAATTGTGAAGTGCATGGGCATGCAAAAGTGCACGGCTGTGACTCCTTCTAGATTGTTGATTTTCTATTTTACATTGCGTTTTTGCCCAAATTCTTCTCCTTTAAGTCTATGAAGGCAATTATCACCTATAAACATACTTGGAACAAATTAAGTACTAAATATACAATAAAAGTATAAAATATCAACTAAAATATATCAAATATGAATCGTAGAATATAGTCAAATAAAAATCGTAAAATGTATTAACCTTAGCTTTGAAGTTTCTGGAAACTTTTGTGATAAAAGTTGTGCATATTATAGATTTTTGTGTTTTTCTAGGTTTTATATGATTGTGCAAATAAGTTGATGGATAAGATGAAAATCCTTTTTCAATAGCCACATAAAGATGATTCTTCCACCAGTAGTGGTGATGGTTGCTAGTGGCGATTGGCAAGGGCAAGAAATCGCCCCTAGTTGAAGTTGCTTCATTGTTGTAGGTGACGGAGATAGTGGCCATCTCACCACTGATTGAGGGCAACAGTCACCCAAAAACTAATGATAAATCGCTAGGGGAAGAAGTCAAACAAAAGGAAAGGGAGAATCCTAATGACAAAAACGACACAGGATGGACAAAAGTCGCTAGAGAGCCAAAGATGCGGCAACTGGAGACATAACTGGGAGCAGGCAACGTGAAAACACAAAAATCTTTAGTTGGAAAAATAGTCCCCCCTCCTTTTCTTTTAATTATTATAGGTTTTAAACCTTTCATTTTAATTTAGTCGATCTAATTAGGATTAAGTAAGTTTAAATTCCTAATAAATTCGAAAAAAGTGTCTTTTAATTGGTTCAAAGTGTTTCCAAAAGGTTGATTTAATTAGGAATATTTTGAAATTTAGTTTAATATTTTAAAAAGTTGAACTATTCAATTAAATGAAATAGTCAATAATTAGAATCAATCAAATATTTGAAAGAGTTATCTTTCATAATTAGATTATGTTAAATGACTACGACAATTTAGATTATATTAATTAAGATGAGGTCCTAATTTTGACATTGAAGTAATTATTTTTGTTAATATGACTAAGATTAATAATTAAATTGATTCTAGTTTAAATTTGAGAAAATTTGTATCTAAACTTAAATTAAATTAAATTATAATTAGATTAAATAATTAATTAAAATTCTTAAAATTAAGAAAAGTGCTTTCTTAAGTAATTAAAAAGATGTTTATTAATTAAATTTTATTTATTTCAGTTTGATTGATAAAAATTAAATTTATGATTTTATTAGTTTAGATTATTATTATTCTATTTATTTAGAAACTATTTCTTTCTTTATGTATAATAAATTCCTCGATTTATTAAAAAAGGTATTTTTTGATTAAATTATTAATTGAGAAAAAATGAGTTGCCTTTAATATTCTTGAAAAATAGTTTTCCATTTATTAAGGAAAGATTTTCTAATTAATTAAGAAATTAATCTCAAAATAAATAATATAAATGACTTTCTTAACTAAATTTAAAATGTTTTATTTAATTTTGAAAATAGTTTTCTTTTATTATTAGAAAATAATTTTCTAATTAAGGAAAAGAAATTTCTAATTAAATCAGAAATAGTTTTCTAATTGGATTAGAACATATTACTTATAAAATTTTGAAAAAATAGTTTTTATAAATTATAATAAGTCAGAAGTATAATTTATTGAAATTTAAAGGAGTTAAGATAATTGTAAATAAAGTCCAATTGAATTATTCAAATCAAATTAAATTTCTATTTATAATAGGAATTTAATTCATTAAGGAGTCAATAGCTTTAATCTAATTTAATTTTTTCAAAGAATTGGAAATATTACTTTAGAGGATGAAGATCAAAAACTAGAATCAAATGAAGCTTGATATTTTATGCATATAATTTAATTATGAGTACATAAGTTGCATGTTTTAATATATATGTTTGATATATTATGCATGCTGAATTGTTTTATATATATATGATATTTTAATGCAATTTCTTATTTAATAAGACAAACAAAATTAAATCCCTCGTTAAAATATTAAGTAAATATTGAGAACGTGATTGCTGTCTTTCATTATTATAAGAATAAACTAAAGTTCTATTTATTGTTAGGCTTGTTGAGCAAACTTAAGACCATTTTAACCAAATATATTTAGTCTTATGATAGTGGGTCCTACTTAACTAAATTTGTGTGAATTGGATGAGCAAACTTATGATCATATGAATTTAGAGGTGGAGTTAAGAATAACATATAAGATATGTTTGGTAAGAGTTGTCACTTAATAGATGTAGGATTCATATGAGATGTAATTGAAAAAGTTGTTACCTACCTAATTTAAGTTTAGTAGGTTTGTTTAAACTCAAGATTAACTTAATTTGAATGAGATCCTATCCACTAGAAAGATTAATCTTTCTAAATAGTAATGAGGGCTATTATTTTAAATAAAATAGTGGGACTAACTAAATACATGATTAAAGTCCTAATCTCATTTAATAGTCATGACATACAATCAATTACTTGCTTTTCTTACATTCATATTTTTGATATAAGTGGAATTTATCTTGTTTACTATAGTTGATACTAAGAATTAGTGAGCTGAATTTTTAGACATAAGTTATGTTAAATAGAAAAGTTGTATGTCCATTATGCAATTTTGTTATTAATCTTTATTGAGGATTTGGTGTTAAAGTTATAAAGATATGTCAAAATCATATAAATGAAAAAATGTATTGAAATTTTGAGCTGAATAATGTCCCATAAACTTTGATAACAACAAGTGAGATGTATGTCAACATCACAATAGCAAGATGTAAGAGGTTGCATAAAGTAGAGCTAAAAGGTATAGTACTATAACTAAATTGTTTTACTCAATTTAGCCTACTAACAGTATAAACATAGATACCAATTAAAGGCTTTCCTATAAAATGATAATAATTATCATTAGAAGAAATGATTGCACGAGTTTTCTTACCTATATTAAATATAATAGAGATCATATATATTTCTTATTAATGTTTATGATTATTTGATACTGAATTTAGATTCAACATTACTATAATGTTTAAGGCGTGATAGGATATAAATTGTTGAGTAAAAGTAATTAATCAAAGTTTATGCAAATAACTTATATATGTTGGATTAAAAGAGACTTATGCTTAACATAAGTGGTAAGAATACAAAGTTAGGTAACTAAGACAATTCTTTCATACTATATTTGTTAAATCAACATAATAAGAATTATAAACTTTAAATCAACATAATGAGAATTATAAACGTACATATAAGGATACATGTATCCTTTTCATTATGAATCGTATGAAACTTATGAAAATTGTTATGCTGAAGAATAACCAAATGAACTTTTGGTGAAAGGATGATGATGGTATTGAGATGTTAAATTTATACATGTGATGTATTAGATGGAATAACAATTCATGAATGCTAATGTAGCACCCCACTCTCGCAAGACACTCACTCGACATTCTCAGTGATGTCCGAGAACTTGCCCTACAAGGGTGGCATGCTAGCATAATCGATCAATAAAATCTCATTACAATTTTTTTCTTTTTAAAACAATACACGCATATGTGAAAATTAATAATCAACTCGGGCCCATTCTTTTCTTTCGTAAAATCAATATCACATATATTATTATTATACTTAAGATCAATCTCATTTGTAAATCTGCCCACTTTGGAAAGTTATTACATACAGAAATATTCAAATACACATTGTACAATAATAGCGGTATACTCAATTTGATACAAAAATAGGAAAATACAAATGCAAACGCGAACTGATCCTAACCTCTATCTCTTACTTGAATGTAGTGGGTATACTCCGGTTTGCCTAACGGGGTAACTCTTTTGAGCTTAAAAAAATACTACAAATTTTGGGTGAGTTTTGCAAACTCAGTAAGTGGATCATCCTCAATGGCTCACTCAATCACATAACACATTAATCCATATAATCATATATTTCACATCACTTCATCAATTCATTATAATGAGTCACATATATTTAATGTTCACTTAAAAATTCATCATGATGAGTCACAAACATTTCATGTTCACTTAAACCATATATCACATTCAAAATTCAGTCAAACTATTTAAATCATACATATTAGATGCATATGAAGTGCTTATGAGACTCACATTCAATTATTATTGCTGTGATCGAGTGCCTACAACTGTCCTATATTTATTATAGATACCGAGCTCATTAACAACTGTCCCGTATTAGTTAGAGATACCGGGCTTATTATACGTAGTGAGCCTTTGACTCTTAATCACAATATGAGCTTTAAGCTCTTTTTCGGTGGCTACTTCGATCACAACAACCTTTGTGTTATCATGCATTCATGTAATGAAATGCATCAATCACATATGATCAATCAATCACGATATTTCTCTTTACACATATCTTCAGACCTTGGTTCGACATTCAACATTTCAGTTTAGAATCATTATTTCATTCACATGCACATTCACATTTTTCTTCGAAACTTGATCTGGCATTCAACAATCAAGTTGAGTATACACATAGTCAGTCCAATTCACATCCAATGAGCACTTTCAATATGATATTCATGTATCAAATGCCTCGGGCATTCAATATCCATAATCAGTACAATCACATTCACATCAATCATATCAGTAGTAATTCAATGCAGAAATTTAAAACATAACAAACAATAAAATGAGACCATCTAGGTCGACTTATAGTACGCTCTAGATTAGCATTAGCTTCCATGATCCAAAAATGTCTGGATGCAGACGTTTTATCCTGTATCATCATTTTACAAAACACATATTGCACACACATTATCAATTGCACTATCTTATAAATACTCAATCACATACATATGTATATGTGTTATGTATAATGCATGCTTAATGACAATCCCAAGTATATTATCTAAATTCACATCTTATGCTCATTCTCATTTCATAATTTATATATATCTAATTGAACTTAGATTTACACTTCATTTGCACATGATCATTTTAAGTTCGTCATTCAATCTTTACCCTTTATATATGTCTAGCTTATTCATAAGCTTACACCTCAAGAACACTTAGTTTCTCTAATGTCATAATCCAATTTCTCATCATTTCTTTTCTAACATTATATGCTTTTATAATACTCAATTCTTATTCACATTTAATACATATTACCCAGCTCCTTTGAACCATAACTATAATCATATGAACATCTTCATTAACATTATACTCATGCATTTGGTACTTTGATATCATTCATTCATTCACTAAATTATAACCTAAATTATCACTTCAACATATCATAAATTAGTCACTTAATCAAGGGATCATTCTAGGTACATTCCACGTCCATTAAGCCGACCTTTACGAGTCTCTTATAGAAACTTAAAATTTTGACCCTCTAGACATCAAAATCTCTTCACATGTCTTCATATAAGTTTTAGATCTCAAAGTCCTCTTTCTAAGAATACTTAAATGATCTCAATCCGAGTTCTACATAAAAAGTTATGCCTCTTGCCCCAAAATATATCCAAATGCATCCACATTTTCCGTGTTCTAATTCTTTATTTACTACATCCACTACCTTATTCTTAGGCTATCATTTCTAATTTAATTTATCATCATTTCCACATTATTCTAACTCCAATTCAACTTAATATCATCAATAAAAAAATTATAGTCCATAATTGATCATGAACACTAATAACAGAACATACACATATATACACATTCATCATCAACTTTCTACACCCAATACTCAACTTCAAGTCAAAATTGGAAACTATTAAAGATAGAATTTAGATCTATGTCTTCATGAAAAATATAGCCATGTGTCTCTAATTTAATACAAACCAAAACTCATTCCATTCGGATATCTACAGGTCAAGTTATAGCTAAACTACAGAAGCATATTTAGTGGAATTTTTACAGCTAACATATTCCAACACACTTTAAACACCATTATCAATTGGTCTCTAAACTTTCATCCTAGTTCTTCTCTTTTCAAGATACTACACTTGTCTTTTCTTTAACTTCAATACTCAATCCAATTCATTTCTAAAATAACCAATGATCCACGTTTTTATCCATCAAAAACTGAATATAACAATATCCATTCACAATCAATTTTTTTGCACTTCTTTCTACCTCCATTAAGGATTCATCCTAACTCAAAATCATCTCTATATCAATTTTTGAATCATTAATCATCATACATGTAAAAGCAAGACATTAATCTACCCATATTACTCACTCACGTTTTTGCATATACCCATCCTCAATTTATGAACATTTGACATCTAACTATCATCAAATATGCTTCATTCAACAAATCAAGAGGAGTTAATGAATACTTACTTGTTTAGCTTCAAGATCTTCAAACTCTTCAAGATCTCTCTTAACCCTAGCTTTATTCTGTCATGCATGCCTCATCATTTAAGGGTGGTAGGGTTGGGTGTTTAATAAGAAATGAAGAAGATAGTAAGATAGTTAAGTGGCTAGTAGTGGAAGAAAGCAAAGCTCCATTTTGATGCTTAGAGAAGAGAGTGTCGTGGGTGAAGGAGAGAAAGATGAAGAAAATGAAGGAGATGGAGAAATGAAGCATATGTTGTGAATGGGCAAGCAAAAGACCATCAAATTAAAGTAAATCATACGTTAATATAGAATTCACGTACAATATATGATATACACAAGAAGGGGGCTTGAATTGTGTATTCTTTTCGTGAATACCAAAACTTTAATATATCTTGTTAAGAACTTTTCCAACTATTAAAAGAATACCACAAAAGTTATACAAAAATAGTTACATAGTTAAATCGCAAATAACTTCTATATACTTGTCTAAAAACAAAATAAAATAAAATGAAAGGTTAGAAGGTAGACGCTGTGATTTTTATACTGGTTCACCCCAAACCATGGGCTACATCTAGTCCCTAGAGTTCGTCTAAGATTTCACTATACTTCAACAATTTTACAAGTATTCTTTCTTCCTTCCAAAGCCTGTTCAGGTCTCTTACACAAAGTATTCTTTCTGCTATCGTAGCCTCTCCAGGCTCTTAGACTTTTCTTTCTCTCACTAAAAAGATATTGTGAGTTTTTATTGCAGTAGAGCTTGTTCTCTTGTACCGCACTGTTGAATACATAATTTTTCTTTGTAAGTAAACACTTAAAAGCTAAAAAAGATTGTTCAGTCTTCGACTACAACTAGTATTTATAGCCTAAGTCTACAACTGCTTCTTGAATCTTGATAACTACTTCTTGCTTCTTATAGAACCTATTATTTAGTTGTGTTCTATAACTAACTCCAACTGACTAACTGCCTGACGTACTAAAGTATCTTCATCTTTGTATCGTCTATGTTTTCCTCTTCTTCTGTGTTTTTCACTTCCTTTGTGTTTTGCCCTTCATTTGTGTTCTCCACTTCTTTTGTGTTTTCAGTTCTTCTGTGTTTTCTGCTTCTTCTATGTTTTTCACTTCTTCTGTGTTTTGCACTTCTTCTGTGTTTTTTGCACACTTAGCACACTTATCAAAATAGTTCATTTATTTCTAATATTATTATTATTTGAATGTCACCAAAATTAATAATCATGAAGTCCTCTAAACTTAGCATTACTGACTACTACGAAAGGACGAGACTCAATTTTTGATGTAGTGGATCATTTTTCTAAAATGACTCATTTTGTTCCATGTCATAATACTGATGATGTATCTCACATTGTCGATTTGTTTTTTTGCGATGTAGTACATTTGCATGGCATTCCTAGAACTATTAGTTAAACACATTTCGAAAGAGTCTCCAAAAATTGAAAAATCATCCATAAACACCTCCATTATATCTTCGATCATGTCGGCAAAGATAGGGCTTATACATCTTTGAAATGTAACCGAGGCATTGCATAGTCCGAAAGACATCCTTCTGTATATAAAGTACCATAAGGGTAGGTGAATATGTTCTTTTAATGATCATCAAGATAGATTAAGATCTGATTGTATCCTGAATATCGATCTAAGAAGCAATAAAATGAATGACCATCCACTGATCTTTCTTAGTCATTAAGATGAGTTTATGTACACAAACTAATTTATTAAGTAATTAAAACATACCCAAGAATTAAGTAAAAAAATTACCAATTGAGAGAAGGGAATTTTAATTGTCCTTAATGCTAACCTAAATGATTATGAATTATCGGATTGATGGTTATAGACTATCCTAAGGTTGATTACTCTCTCTTAAGTTATAACCATTATCCCTAAATCATAAACCCTAATCAGATTATGGAAGTTGCAATTTCTCAATTCACAACCTATCCTAAACCTTAATTAGTTCTAAAGTTCTCTAATAAACTATTAAAAACCTATGCAAGATCTCTCTTCGTATAATTTCTCGAATTGATTCAATTCTTATTCTATTAAATCAGCTAACTCTCGTTTGTCCAATTTAATAGTTTTTCATTCAATTCACACTCTCAGTTTCTTATCGAATTATGCAATCGCAGAATCAGACCAAAACAAATCCAATAAACATATAATTAATTAGATTTTTATTAATTCAAGAATAAAATTTCGAAGGTGATCTTAAGACATCCTCAACATTCTAGATCCTATCATCAACTATTCAATCCAATTTTATACAATATGGAAAACTAAAATTAAATAGGAAATACAATTTAAATGGATGATGGGAGCAACGACATCGGGAAACTTCTGATCTAGGAAGTACTTTGAGTTAGCTTCTTCTCCTCTTCTCTCTTCCTTCGTCTCTTCCTCTATCTCTCGATGATTTCTCTCTAGAGTTTCTTAAGGTGGCTAATGCAAAAACTCCTTTCTGCCTCTCTTGTTATTATTTAAATATCCTTTTGTGTTTTGAGCAACCCTAAGATTTTTTTGGGGTCCGAAAGGTCCCAAAAATCCTCAAAACCTGACGTTCTTGATTGTATGCACATCTACCCGATGCAGGCCATAATCGTAGGCAACATCTGAGCCTTCTGCCACAATTATGGGCTGAATGTCCCTGAAACTCCTCCATTCTTTGATGTTAACCCTAAAGCACTAGCAAACACATCAAGGTACATCAGAAACATAATATTAAGTTCAAAGATTTCTTCTAACCCATAAAACACTTAAAATATGAACAATTAACAATCTAGCACAATTCTAAAATAAACACATACTAAATGACTGAATTAACAGCTAAGCATATATCAAACTATGCCCTAAAACACGATACAGTTAACACTTGTTACTTTCCCACTGGCTTCATCATTTTGTACATAGAGGAAGACTTGGAAAAACCAATTATCCTTAGACAAACATTTTTAGCCACTGCCCGTTCTATTATAGATGTTGAGGAAGGTAAGTTGACTCTAATGGTGGGGAATGAGAAGGTATCATTTAAAGTGTCCAATGATAGAAGAAGTTCTTACAATTCCGTGGAAATCATTCAAAGAAACAAGTCTTATGGAGAGGTTAAACATAGTGATGATCACAAGATCCACTTGGAAAGCCGCAATCTTAAAGGATTAAACGAAAGAAGAAGACAAAGAAGAAGGGTGGTGAAAATCATAATTTTGTAGCTCATTTGTGACTTATGAAACCTATGATCATGCTGGCATTACATGACTCATTCAAACCACCATGAGCAAAAGAAGTACCTCAAGCTACCAATGATAAAAGTGTTGGAGTTATGTAAATATAGTGACCTGGAAAGTAAGTGAATTTACATGTAACTTTATCTTCTTCAGTTACAGTTTTATAATGAAAATATTTATTATTAATAAAACAAAAGAGTTTGGTTTTA